>LPNX010662632.1:172235-200824 GCA_001517045.1 Pseudotsuga menziesii | reverse complement strand
AGCCTTATTTTTCTTGATTTTTTGTTTTTGTTTTGTACATAAATAATTTGATTTGGTTGATTGCTGCTTGTTTTTAGTTAAAATTTATTTTTGATTTCAGTAAAAGAGGCAAACTGTTGGTGGCATGAAGCCTCAGAGTTCTGGATTAATTGAAATATTTGGTTATAAGACTGTATCCTTTTGTTTGAATCTGATGGAATTTCTTATAGTAAGTAGTTTTCCTAAATGGATATGAACACATTGAAGTCCTGCTTAATCCCTGAAAGATAACTTAGGATCAAGAAGTCTTGAATAATATTTTGAGGCCCCATCCATTCCACATCTAAAATGTCCTAAGGTATGATAGCAGAAGAGCCATGGAAAGGGAGCAGGGTAAACAATATATTATATATAAATGATCCCATGCCAAGAATTGAAATTCAAAAGGCTAAAAAGAGTCAAAACTCCTAAGAAAGCAATATGTATCAAACAAAGTACTGAATCTTATAAGCACAAAATTGCCAAAAGTTCTTCTCCATCCATGAGCTGAAAATTAAATACATCTCTCACACAAAAGGACCTTATGGATAGAAGAGTCTGAATAAAAAAATTCAGAAAGAAATACATGAGGAGGACTCAAAGGAACAAAAAGTTCACAAGCATACAAAAGTGCAAAATGGCATGGGAATGAGGAACAAATGAATGTTTCTGTTTGCCATGTGTTATAATCCTGTGGTGTCTAAGCTGGAAGCTACTCAAAGACGGAGGTAAAATGAAACTCATCTACTTGGCCTCAAAAGAGTTATCTTGACTTTGAAGTCTTAGTTTCCATTTCCTAAATAGGACTATCATCAATGATTAAAAGTACATATATTTTCCATTATGGGAATCGAGACATCTAGAAGAATTCAACATGTTGGTTTTATTGCTAAACAACCTGTTTCTTAAGGAATAAATTATCGAGAGATCTGGGTTCACTAGGTAGTCTCCATTTGTTGCAGCTGCAACGTTCTCCCAAATTTCTTAAAATTTTGGACCCTCCTTCAATTTTTATCTTGCTTAGATTTATTGAAATTGCTTGACTCTACTGTGAGTTTGATCTTTTGAGGATGATTGCTAAATGAATATCTTTGTTTGTTGATGCTGCTATGTTGAACTTGGTTTTGACTTACGGGTGATTTCCTTTGGTCACTGTTGGAAGGTTTTTGAATTATGAGTCGGGGACATAGTCACCTACGCAGCCGCCCTTGCAGAAGCTTTATAATGAATGACCCGATGTAAAGTCTGTTGTTCATTGATGCATGTTTTTCTCTATCATTTTATTTTACTGTCATCATTTTTCTTTCTGCTATCGGAGGTATTTTGTACATTGTATCAGAGCCGATGTTCTCTATAGAGGCACCATTGCAGAAGCTAAAGGATGAATGTTCCGATGCATAGCCCCTACCCTGGCCGATCCCACAGTTTTATTGCTTTTCCTCGATAATCGGAGCAGTTCATAACTGTGGGCGGAAGCCATGTCTATTTGATTCCTGCCATTGTGGTTCCTTTACATACTAACCATCTGATTCTATAATAGTTCCAACCTCCGATGTATCAAATCCCATTGTAATGCTTTGTTTTGCTGATGTTTTGTTTTGCTCCGGAGCACCTAGACCATGGGTTACCCGCTGTTGCGGTGTTTTAGTAAACTAACGGATAGACGTTATGTGTTTCGATTCGCCGATGAAGTTTTTATCTGCTGGAGGTTTAGTTTTCCCGCCGGTGGGGTTTTTCTCACCCTAGGCGATGGATTTCTTGGTTTTTGATCTAGTTTAAGGTTTCCACGTTGAAAGCGCAGTCCTGGGTTATTACTGTTGATGCTCATTTTTATTGGTAGTATGATTTACGTTCATTGAAAAGTGGTTTGGATAAATGATGTGTTTTTTGTGTTGATCAACGATAGACATGGGAGATTTTCTCAGATCCAGTTGATGATTATTGCTGCAAAGAAGTCATAGCTGGAGGACAACTCAGAAGTAAGTTGGTTGAAGAAAGAAGCAGAGATGTTACTCAAGGAAAATAAGATAGTGGAAGTCTGAGATCAACAAAATCTCAAAAGGACCAATGGATTACTGAGCGTAATCATTAAGAACAGTGTCTCAGTCTTGGGAAGTTTGTCAGTTACCAAGCCGGTCACTTTTTACAAAGTTCCTATAAATCTTAATCTTAAATTGAAATATAACGTTTGTATGAATCATGAGCACTCATAAAAGACAAAATTGCAAGACTAAAACGTTTGGGGAGCCCAAAGGTCACGGGGTGGGTGCAACCCAAAGGTCTTTCTATTTTTGTATAAATATAGGAAAGTTCGAGAGAACTAAAACTTTTTCCCAGTGAGACTGGTGAGAACACATTGTAAGAGGAACTATTTCATTTTGCAATATACTATTACAGTTTTTCCTATTGGAGAAAGTTTTGGTGGAATGTTCAAATGTTGTTCAATCGATGTTGTTGAAGGGGAGCTATTTCATTTTCATCCTTTATTCATCAACCGTGAGATCGTTCTAACTTGTTGAACCTATGTTCTTTTATAAATATTCTCTGGTTTATTTTATGATAATTTCCACTATGAGTAGTGAATGTTTCCACAGACAATGAGCTATCTTATTGTTCATCCATCTATTCATGTTTATGTGTTTTGAATCAAAGAACAGCTACCCGTGATTTTTCTTAATGCATGAACAGTAATACATTACTCATTAAATGATAATCTCACTCCCTAGGGACAACTTAGTTAGTTTTATTTCCTGTTGTGTGTGGTTTAGATGCGTGAGAGTCTAAGACGAGAGGTAAGATCCTGCACATCACATTGTGACCGATCCTCATATTCTTTATCAATCTGCATTTTAGATAGGCACTTGCATATCATACTTAAAGTTAAAAACACAAAAATATATACTATGGACTAGGCTGCAACCGGTAAAACCTTTTAATTTTTGTTACCTGACCTATGGTAGCCGGACCATAAACCAGACGGATTCCCCATACCAAACAGTCACGGGCTAGTTGGGAACGTTGACTGGGGAGAATCCCTTACTATTGTTGCCTGCGATTTTCGAGGCCTCAACACCCCCCAATGTTCAATTAGAGGAAATTTCATCTCAAAATGGGCCTCCTAAGGAAAATAATAAAATAATAGTTAAAATAATAAAATAATATATTTATTAATTTTGAAGGAAGAAAAGAAAAAAACTACTTTTTTTGTTCGTATTTTCGACATATCTCCCTATGTTTTTACTCAAATTTTGAGTGGGAGAGCTCCTTGGACACAGAATTAAATTCTGCATCCAACGAGTACCCACACTGCATACTTTTGATGGACCAGACTACACCAAAAACAAGAAATACCTGAAAAACCATGATGATGATGTGGTAGGGTCTATCAAAAGTATACATTGTGTGTACTCGTTGGATGCATAATTTAATTCCACATCGAACATGCTCACCCGATCGAAATTTGAGTAAAAACATAGGGAGATATGTCAAAAATACAAACAAAATAAGCAATTTTTTTATGATACCTATCCCCAAATTTATAATAAAAAATTGTTTAAGGCCTATACAGTATTTCAAATTTAAAGCAATTGCATTGGCTAATACATGATGACATGGAATTTGAATCAGGGTTGAAAGGCCCATTTTGAGTTGAAATTTCCTCTAATCAGGCCAACCCTACTCTTGTAACAATGTTAGAAATGGTATATAGTAATATTGCAATATCACTCCATATTTCAAGGGAAATAGTTGGTAGTTAAAAGAGTAATTGTATTTTTCATATAAAGTATAAGAGATTGTAACAATTTATATGATTGAGTTTCACCGATAATAAACAAATACAAAGACATAACCAACAAAAATGAAAAACTAACCCTGAAGGGATCCACAAGGGTCACCAAGACAACCACGAGTATCTTCACCCTTTTGACCCACATTATCATTACCACATTGACACAACATATCTCTTCACCCTTTTGACATAAATTACACCTTATTTGAAATCAATGACAACTTCTTCCAACACACCTTGGTGTGCCTAGGAACTTAGTACGATAGGTTTGATTGAATTCCTAGTAGTGTTTATTAACTAGTTGCACTGATTCAACTTGAAAGATTCTTCGTTTATCTACTCAGATCAGATTTGCAAGAGTATTTTTTTGCTGTGCATGCTTGATTATTTATGCACATAATGGTTGTAGGTTCACTTTTTGGATAGTTCGCATGGTTGTGCATCGAAAATGCACAATATTGGTTGTTTGCATTGTGAAACTAGTTTACTAGTCTTAGTATCTCATTTTCATGTTTATTATGTTTAATCATTTTAAAAATGGTTATTTGGTCATATTTAAATGGAATTTAGGTGTTAACTATCCATTTAGATTGATAAATTTCATTATTTTACTACAACAAATCATTTTATGCTAAGTGTCATTATTTGTAAGATAAGTGTTGTAATTAACGCATTACTTACCTTAATTAACTATTAATGACGTATTGTTGGAAATGACCTTTTGTGTGAAATTCCGATGTGTTATGGATTGGGATGGATGTATAATGATTTTAGGCATTGTTGTATAATATTTTTTGTCCTTGGCTAAATTGCTTTCTCATATGTAAATTTTATTTTAATTAATTTGTGATTATTGATATTATGTCGTAATTAATTTGTGAAAAATGAAATTATTTATTCTATTTCTCCATTGTGCTTAAATTTTTTAATTATCCTCTTAGAGATCATTATGTGTCCCTAAGTCTATTTCATAGCACCAAGGGACATTACAGGTGGTATCAAAGCTATGGTTGCATCACTACAACTGTTGGGCCTATTAGTCGTTTTGAATTTGTTTTGCTTAGATGGAATGTTATTATTGTTTGGAATTATATTTATTATTGCTTAGATGAAAATTTATTATGAAGGTGCTATTATTCTTTAAAAAAAGATGAAATTATTGAAGACATAGAAGTTGTCTCGAAAAGTCATATCATTTTTATGTATTTTGTTTAATTATTTATTTTGAAAAATTATGTATCTATTAAATGATAACAATAAGCTAAATGCTAACAAAACTTATAACGAACACTTTTCAACTCATAGTAAGTAGTTAAAACTAGAGAAAACCTAGCAAATAAAACAATAGAAGGATGAAAGAAAAACAAACACCTTATGGTCTTACGGAGGAGTATGCAGGACATAGAAGGAGTAGTCCATCCCATGATCTAGAAGACTCAATTAGGAAGTATGATGAGAATATTGCTCGGCTTCAAGAACATATAATGAATGAACTAAAATACTTAAGGTATACCAATAAGAAACAAAAAGAGAAGAAAGGAAACACATCCTAGAAAGAAATTTATGTCAGACAGTTATCAAACACCTCCTTTGATAAAAAGAGGTAGAAGTCTAGAGAGTAGTCCAAATCATTCTTCAAAATACCATAGTAGTAGAAGAAGAAGAAGGTATGATCAGAATTAGTTAATGGAAGAATTAATAAAGACAAAACCTCCAACCTTCAATGGTGAAAATAAACAAGGTGAAGAAGGGGAAGCATGGCTGATAGAACTCAGAATTTTTTTTCAATTGCATCATTATTCACCAAACATGGAAGAAAGGATAATTATTTATCATTTTCAGGGAAGGGATTCTATTTGCTGGGAACATCTGACTAAACAAAAATACATTGACGAAGGAAGGATTACTTGGAGGAAGTTAAAAAGGTATTTTCAACAAGAATATATTTCAGAACAATACTATGATCAAAAGGTGGAAGAGTTCTTTGAGCTTAAGTTGGGTAGCATGAATATGGATGCATATAAGAAGAGGTTTCTTGAACTTTTAAATTATGCAGATTACATAAAACATGAGAAAGTCAAGATCCAAAGGTTTCTACTTGGATTTCCATCTTTTCATAATGACAAATTTAGTATGATATGCCAAAAACTATGAAGGAAGTAATTTGGAAAGAAAAACATTTGTATAAAGTGAATAAAAATAAGAACACAAGAACTATAAGGATAAGCAGAACATTAAGCATGAAAAAAAAAAGGATTCCAACCTCCCATGAACATAAATGATAATTTTCATAAGCAGTCAGGTTCAAATAAGAGACCTCCTGTACAGTGTTGGCATTGCAATGAGAACCATTGTGCAAGATAATGTCCACACAACAAAAGTAACAACCTTCACAACATTCATGAATAAACAACTGTGATGATGTCAGTGGAACTCAAAATACCTATGAAAATTTGGAAGGTAGACAGAAAGATCATTAGTCTCACATGATTGAAGTAGAAGGTAATATTGGTAACAAAATTGTGTCTATTCTGATTGATTTTGGAGCTACTAACAGTTACATTGCACCTAGTATAGTTTTGGATTATTCTCTTAAGAAAAGAAACCTTGAAGTAGAAATCCTTGTATAGCTAGCAACTCAAACTAAGAGAAGAGTCACAAAGATAGTAAGACAATGCCCCTTAGGTATGAATTGACTAAAAATTTTCGCAGATATGAATATCATTCTTTTAGGGTATTACAATGTATTGATTGGTATGAATTAGATAGACACACATCATGTTATTCTAGATTGTCCTAATAAAACTTGCACATGTTTGGATGAGGAGGAAAGCATAGTAACAATTAAAGGCATACCTAGACCAATATCTTTAAGACAAGTTACAACTTTATAGTTAAAGAATTTTTTTAGAAAAAGGATGTTACACCTATGGATCTCATATAGACGAATCAAAGAAAAAAGAACCTAAGTTACAAGATTCTTCTATATTAGCTACATGAACTTAGGTTCTTTTTTATTTGATTCTTCTATATGAACTTACATTTAGTTCAATATTACAAGCTTTTGCAGATATATTTCAAGAAATACCTAGAATGCCTCCTAAAATGGAAATACACTTTAGCATTGATTTAGCACCCAATACAGTTCCTTATTCTAAGGCCCCCTATACAATGACTACTCTTGAATTGAAAGATTTATAGATGTAGTTAGAGGAGTTGTTAAAGAAAGGTTCTAACTAAACTTAGACCTTTATCATATATTCATAGATATAAAGTGGCTAGTTCTGCCCCCCTTCAACTGTTCATTCTATGAAAGTTATAGATTTCATACTTTTAGCTCTTTTCTCTTTAGCTTGATTTCTATTCTTCATTCATTTTTTTTTTCTGACTTATAAATGAATTTTTGTTTTACTGTTCATTCATATTCTTCAACAGCTAAAAGAATTAATCCCTTGGATGTAATTTTCCCTCCCTTTTGTAGAGGAGGTTTTTGTAATTATTATCTAGTCTTTTAGGTGGTTACACCTATTCAAGAGTTACATTTTCTAGAAGTGTCTCTTCATATTTCATATTTGTTTTATTTTTTATTTATGTTTCCATTTTCTCTTTATTTAAATTTGTGTTTCGTCCTTTTGTTTTTCTTTATTATTTTTTTCCTAGGACCCCTTATTATTTAAATTAGAAAATATAAGGTTCCAATGTTCCAATGTTCACATAACACTTAACCAAAACAAGAGGGGTTATAATTCCAAGGTATTACACATATGGAAACCTATGTGTTCAATCCGAAATGGTATGATCCCCTAATAGGAAGGAGGACCCCTTCCCAAGATAGAGGGGTGGTGAAATGGTTTATGACTACTATTAAAAAAAATATGATTCTACAAAAGAGGCCTCAGATATATGATCTCAGTTTGATCAATTTTCATGTGGATGAGGTGTTTTCAATTCACATGCTTCTAATATTGGTAAGCACAAGAAAATTGATCTATTAGTTTGGTGGTGGATTCATGGTGTTTATTCTCTCGAGTTGCAACAATTTTCAATACGATTACTTCGACGGGGATCTAGTTCTTTATCTTGTGAGAGGAATTGGACCAATTTTATGCTTTCAACCATTCAATGAAGAGAATTCAGTTGGGATCAAAGAAGGAAAATAACGTAGTCTACATTCATATCATACTTTGTCTCATATATTGAAAATACCCATGGTACAAGGAGGGTCCTTTCAAGATATGGGACTAATACACAAATTATGTTGTATGTGCGGATGAGGAGATAGAACTAGATGACCTTAATAAAACACCTCCAGATTCTATGGATGAAGAGGTGCCTCCACTTGAGAGTAATTCCTACCTAACCTGAGCTTCTTGACCGAGGGCCTTAGTTAGTTGAATATAGTGATGATCCAAATGTATAGTTGTCTTAGAAAACATGGCTAGAGGAACCCAAATCATCTATGTTGTTCATTGTTCAATGTTTTTTGAATTTTCTATTTCTTATTTGGAAATGTCATTAGGAAAATTTTGGACATAGTATTGCAATGGACATATATCATATGAATATCAATGTGTTTATATTATTGAAGAAATGTGAATGTTTTAATTCGTATGTTAGCGTGTTACTTGTTGAAAATGATTTTTTGTGTGTTTGTGTTTCTATAGTATCCCCTACATAGATAAGTCCCATGTTTAAAAAAGTGTCTTCATAGTCCTAGTTCAGGTACCCAAAACCAAGTACCTTGACAAATTGGCTACTTTATGCTATTCTACTTTTGGAGGATTCCCATAATATTAAAGACTCTAAAGTTCATTGTTGATTTCACCCTTATTTCATTTAGAGCTATTGTATATGCTTCTATTGATTAGAGTAGACTTTTTTTTTTTTAATATATGCATGACTAACTTGCCAATATTTTGAAGCATTTTATTTATAATTACACCACTACTTCTCCCATAGCATGATCGTAGTTAAGATTTGAATACTCATATTTGTTAATTGCCTCACTAAAACTACATGGTTACAATCTTATAAGGTATGCGTCAAAGATTGACTATTATCAAATGCATAACTTAAATGACCTGTTTTACTCATATTGGTTGTGGATTACACTATTCAATGGAGAAAAATATTTTCATAGTTTCTTTGGTCTTGAAAAAGTTGAATATTGGAGTTTTAGGGGATCCATATTGCATAAATTCCAAATTGTTTTTTTGTTGATGAGCCCTATGAACTTTTGCAACTAACATTTCTTATGAAAATGGATCATCATGTAATTTGTCATCTCTTTCAGTACTTTCTAGGTAGAAAAAATGCAGTTATTTCCTTGTAAGGCCCCCTTCAAGACAAGTCCTACTTTGGTGAAGTGGGGTCCATAACCTTTAGAGCTTGCTTGTTTTTCCTTTAAGATGAATGATTTTTCTTGTGTAAGATAAACATTTTTTTGCATTTAAGATATTTGTGGTTCCTAGTTTAAAAACTATAGGAATCATTTTATTTGAATTTGAAGGGTTATTGTTCTTCAACCATTGGAATAACATCAATGGATATATTAACATGGAGATGGGTGAGGAGAATCTGATTTACAAAACCAAGCATATGAGATTAGTGAAGGTGCATGTAAAGACCTCAAGCAAATAAAGAGTCATTAAAAATAGATGCCTTGTTAAGTTAAAAAAAAAGTAATCATAGGTAAATATAGGTTCATGTATAAAAAAATCCAATACTTGAGTGGATATCCGACAATATTGGCCTTCCTAAACTTTTAGCTCATCAGAACTATGATAATTTAGGAATGTTTTTTCTTGAAAATTTCTTAGCATAAAAATAAAATGCTAAAGCAGATACTAATAACTACCATCATCATCATTAAAGTATTGCAAATCTAATTTTTTTTTATTAATTTTTAACTATCCACATTATATTCAAAACTATAATTAAAAAAATACCATTATTACATACATTGTATAAAAATATTCAATTTAATTTTGTTTGTTTGTTTTAATTAGACACACTATAGCCCACACGGGTGTGGCTCATTGGAGGTTTTGTTGTTATGAAGTCACTTGTTGTAAATTGGAGGTCACGAGATCAATCCCACCCGAGTTTACCTGTGTCCCATGTCTTGTAGCGCATGTGGGGTACCTAGGGTTATAGTGGTAGTGGGAATGGATCCCTAGACCCCATGTCACGCAAGTACCATCCCGGCCCCAGTTGCCCATTCCCCTAGTAAAAAAAATAAGAAAAATTAGATACACTATAATAAAATATTAATATAAATCAAACATTTTATATAGTGTTATTCAAATAAAAAAATGTTATTAATACAAACACATTCATAAATATTTTATTTGATTTTATAGATATTTTAATTAACTACATCATACAAATATTAAAATATAAACCACCTATCATGAAACGAGCAAAACATTTTATCATGAAACTCTGGAAAGTACAGGAAAACCCGACTATGGAAAGTGTTTGTGCCAGAAATTGTTTCCAGGCCACAAAGAAACAAGCCAACACAATCTCAAATATTCAATAAAACAAAACTAAGGTTTAGGGTTTTTTGAAAGGTTTTCCTGGTTGTAAAGTTTGGTGACTGAAGGGAATACAATCATAAGCCAAATAGGAACTTAATCATAAGCAAAGAAGAACAGAGATGCAAAATATAATTACCAATATCTAACAGAACATGACATTGAAGTTCATTAACAACTGACAAGCATTACCAGCATACAAACCATAAACCAACAATGAATTTATCAATCATGTAACTAAACAAGTTAAAAATGAAGCCAAAATGCAGACTGAAGGGTTGAAAGGATCATATATTTCATAATTCTGTTCATCAAACACACATGAGAGTTTTAGTACTTAGCTCATAAACAAGTCACAGACCTCCTTAATCCATCCAAAAATCGAAACCTTTGTTCTCTTTCTCATCTACCTAAATACTGCTTTTCAAATATTCAGTTAGGGTCCAAACCCTAACTATTTCTAGCCTACTCATCGATGGGATAATGTCAAAATAATAATTACAAAATAAATCATTTCTCAAAATACATAAGAAAATAATTGTTTTAACTAACAAATGTTCAAAGGTCTTTAGCAGCTTCTGCCAATAAGGCTATTCCATCTAAGGCTTGGGACTTTTTCTTTGCTTTTTGTTGTTCAGCTTCCATCTTTCTCATTCTTTTAGTAAGCTCTTCATTCTGCTGCTGTAGGATTTTGACAATCAGCTTCAATTATGCACACTATAAATTTGAGTTTCTCTTTCTTTTTAGGGCCCCCTTGGAAACTGCAGTAAGCTCTTGATAATGATCATTTACTTCTTGTAAATCCTCCCTGAGTCTTCTGTTAGCTAGGATCAAACCATCATTGGTTTCTTGCATGTACTCCATTTGATGCTTATATTGTTTGATGGTTCTTTGCAGGTTCTCATTTTCTGAGTCAAAGGCCCTGCATTCTGCTTTATCCTGTAGCTCACTAGGTAGCCATGGGATGTTTAGTTTTCTGAAGATGTCTTCATCCTTTGGAAGCAGCTCTGAAGACACACCATGAACACTAAGGTTTTCTTGATTAACTGTTTTAGTAGGTGCAATTTCATCAATCAACAGCTTGTACTCAGAATAAGAAACTTTAGTTTCTTTTCTCCATTGTTCCTTCAACATTTCACCCCTTAATTCCAAAAATACAGCTGATAGCTTAGTATCGGTGAGACTGGACTCTTCTACTGACTTCAATGCTTTCTTTCTTTTGCAATCACCCTTGCTAGATTCTATATTTTCATGTGAAGAATCATCATCAAGCACAATAACCTCTTTTGTATTTAACCTAGGGTTCAGTAGTTTTTTCATATTCAGCCTCAACTTGTTTCTTGGCCTAGTTTTGGGTCTCCATGTTGAAGCAAGCTCTCCCATCATTTTCAAACTTTTTCCTTGATGTTTAACTATGGAAAACTCCATAGCTTTAACCTTGATCTTCTTTTTCTTTGGCCTCACTGTCTTATCTTCTTGATTAGAGAATTCCCTCAACCTTGACAGTCAATTCATCTCCTTCTAACAGGTATCCTTCATCTTCACATAATATAGTAATTGGGCTTCTTTGCTAGACCTTGGTATTTTCTTCCTCTACTGCAACTTTCTCTGTGTCAACAATTGTCTCATCCATGAGAGTTTATGCTGGTGCCCTATTTTGCACAGGCTGATCTTCCTTTTTTATAAACAACAAACTTTTGCCCTTACTGTCAGCTGAAAGCTGCTGAGGTTAAAAGTCTTCCTTTGAAGGTTCTATCACTTCTTCAAGTTTAACTTCTTTTTTATTTTCAGACTTGACTTTCTGACCTAGTTTTCTAATTAGGGTTTGCCCCTTGTCCACATGTTTGGATGCTCTTCCTGCTTAATTTGGAAACCAGACCAAAAGAGAAATTAGTCCCATGTCTTCCCTTCCCTTTGCAGAGCAGTGCTGATAATTAGCTTGATCAATCCGTGATGGAAAATGGACTATGTAGTGTGATCATGATGCTCCTTGGCCCTGCTTGACATCTTCTGCAAAATTTTAAATAGGAAGAAAGGAAGACTCATCCTTGATTCACTAACAAGGTGCTGTAGGAACCTAAAATGATACTTGAAGACATAAGCATACCTCCCTTCACAGGTGATGTAGCTTTGTAGGACTTTGATGGGCTCTACCCATTCATCCCTAAAATTATGGATGAGCACTCCCTTGCTTCAGTCTGGAATAATGCCAGGTAAAAGATACCTTTGGGCATTGAAGGTAAATGACAGCTTTTTGAACCATAACTCTCCTTCATTTCTGACTGCTATTGCTTTAGCAACCAGCTCCACAGTCAATTTAAACTTCAGAGTATCAAATGATACCATGTCTTGGTTATAACATTGGGAAAATTTATAAGAGACCTCGGTGTTATAGCCATCAATATTCTTGAAGAAATCCAACCATCCAGCATTCTGAAAGAGCTCTGCACAACCTGGAAACTTATCAATCCAATTCAGCTCAGTGGGCTCAGCCCTGTTGGTCTTGCCACTTTTATTCATCTGCTTTCCCATGGATGAATGTTGTTTCTATATGCTTTTGAAACCCTATTAATGACCTAACGGCCCTTTTTCTCTCAAGCTCTCAGAGTTTTGACAGTCTGTTCTATTTCAAATGCAGGAAATGTTTTACACTGGTATTGGGTAATTTAGGTCAACAGAGTGCCAAAAATCCTTTCACAAAGCTGCTGCTGAATTTAACTAACATCCAAAATGTTCATTTTGATTCCAGACCATCGTTAGAATGCATGGAACATCTGTGTGTTGTGATTTTGCACAAATAGCACCCTTGGCTCCTTCTAATGCCACTAATGAGTTATCTCTTTGCAATAGGGATTCTGTATTAATGCTCTCAACTGCTTGCTTCTTAGATTCAGAGTGTGATTGTTTAACTAGGGAATGAGATGATATGAGAGTAAACTTATACGTGCTAACTTTCTGCTTCAACTTCCATTTAGCACAAAACCAATCATCCTCTGGACATATTCAAATAAGGTTTGCATGCAATTGGCATGCTCAGCTAACTCATTGCATTGAATATAGGTAACAAGTAAATCTGTGAACTCTAGTCACCATAAACAATACAGTCCTTCAACCTACCATACTTGCTAGTCTTGACAGGGAAATTGTTCAATGTAACAGTTGTTTTTCAACTTATCACTTGCTAAAACATATAGAACCTTTAAGACTGATATCTGATCGTTGAGAGCTTGTTAACAACATTAATTAAGGATTTCTTTAATCATTTTTAACATAACCAGCCTTAATGAAAAACCCCCAATTTGGCAGCCATGACCAATTTTACGTAGAATACCTCATTCTCGACCTGCTGCAGACGTTTAAAATTAATCCTTGGACTATCTGACTGTTGAATTTAACTGTCCAAGTGTCTTCAAGACTTTAGTTTGCTTCCAACTGGCGCACTGAGAAAAACCCTAAATTCTCTTTGTAACTGCAATTTCTAGATTTTTAGCAGTTGTCTTCGCTCCACTTCACCTATAGCTTCGTAATGCATATCTGGAGAACTTCTTTCCCATCAATCTAGGCTCATTCCTCGATCTGTCATCATTCACCCAACTTTAACTGCTGATTTCCATGATCTCCTTCACGTCACAAACCACACCTATTTGCATGATCATTTCTGATGAAACACGTATCAAAACCCTTTACACATGTTATTAGTCATCTAGAAATCGAAATCATGAGAGAATTTGGCTTAAAAATCGGCAATTTTAGCGCCCTCGATATTCTTGTAGCGCCGCAGTGTAAAATTTTGGCCGTTGCACTACAAGAATATTTTAAAACCTAATTTGGTGCTTTTTTAGTCATTAATTCCATTTTGAATGAGGTTTTTATGTTAAACTTTGATCATGGTGTTATTTGTGAACCAATTAATCCACATAATGTCCTATAGAACCCTTCAAAACCATAAGAAGAACAAACCTAATGAAAACCTAAAGCAAAAATCAAAATTTTCACTTAAAACCAAAAATTTTCTAAAGTAAGCAAATGAGCAAACTTAAAATAAAAATCACAAGCAAAATATAAAACTGAAGAAAGCAAGTTCATGACTTAACATCTGGCTCCAGCTGCGGGATGAAGTCCTCCCTGTGAGGCTTCAAGAACCTGTAGACCAGTGCCTTCTTTTCTGCTACCTACTAGTCTGCAAAATTTCCATTGGGTTATGGAGTCCTTATTATGCTTCACTCACACCGGTATATACAATGAAAAGTGAAAATCTCCTCAAAGACTGTAAAAATGCTTGAGGAATCGTCCATTGACTGGACTTGACAATTCCTCACCTTCCAGAGACTATAGGACAACAGTGTTATTTTCTAGAATCTTAGACACTAGGAAAGGGCCAAACCAGAGGTTGTCAAATTTACCATGCTTCCCTTTTTGCTCTTTCCTTGCATTCCACCTCAAAACCATATCACCAACTGAGAAAGTGTTTTCTTTGATGTCAAACCTGCTTTTGATCTTCAATCTGTACACTGTGCCCTTTCTTCTACCTTTTCCATGTTCTGCTGCAACTCTATCATTTCATAAATCCTTCTCTGCATATCATTTGGTTCTTCTTGGCAATTCTGAAGAAAATTCATCACTGGGATTCCCAATTGAACAAGAAAAACTACATCTGTACCATAAACTAACTGGAAAGGAGAAATTCCAATTGCTTGTTTGACTGTTATCCTATCAGCCCACAATGCATATTTCAGCATTGAATCCCATGATCTCTTGTTATACTTGAGCAAATTTTTGATAGTCTGAATGATGTTCTTATTTGAGGACTCAGCCAAACCATTGCCTTGGGGATAGTAAGGAGTTGAATGTTTCAGCAAGATACCATTCTTTTCACAAAAGGCTTCCATTGCCTTGGACTTGAAAGCATTTTCATTATCTGTTACTAATTTCTGATGACAGCCAAACCTACTAAGGATATTCTCCTCAATAAATTCCATGATTACTTTGTTTGTGGCATTCCTAATAGGGATGGCTTCCACCCATTTGGTAAAGAAGTCTGTTGCAGTTAGAATCCATCGGTGTTGTCCTGAGGAAGATGGATTTATTTCCCCAATAAAATCCAGACCCCATTGCTGGAAAGGAGCACTTACTATAATAGGTTTTAATGGCAATGAAAACAATTTTTGTTTTCCAACAAACTTCTGATAAGGGATACAGGCTCTTACCTACTGATAAACATCTGCGAACAAAGAGGGCCAATAGTATCCAGTTCTTAAAATCCTATATGTTTTTTTCTTCCAGTACTTATGACCTCCACAGGAACCCTCATGAGATTCAGAAATCACTCCTTCAATTTCAGATTTATCTAAGCATCTAAGTAGAATACCACGTGGATCCTTCCAGAATAACTACTCTTCTACTAGACAATACTTAGTAGCTTTAAGCTTTAAATATCTAGCAGCTTTCCTATCTAAATGCTAAAGACATTGAAAAAACAACAAAAAAAAAACAATGTCTGCATACCATGTGGATGCTGAATAATAGTCCATGATCTTCTCTTTTTCTAAGATTGCTTGATCTTCGTCCTAAGCTAACTCTTCAGCCATGACATGCAATCCCAAGGCTTGACAATTTGATTCAGCCAGTAGCTTGGATAAACCTTGTCCCTTGACAAGTTTGGTAGGTCTGATATCTACATCATACTCCATGATTTTAGCAATCCACCTGCCTCTTTTCCCTTCACTATTAGGTTGTGCTAAAACATCTTTTACAGCAGCATTAGGCACAAACGAAATAAATTTAGAATGCAGAACATAGATTCTGAAAAACTTTAAACCTTTTACTAGAGCATAAGCCTGTTTTTCTAAGATACTGTATTTCAGTTCAGAATCCCTGAGAGTTTTGCTGAAGAATGCAATAGGCTGCTCCAGTCCTTCCTTATTCTTCTGCAACATAACAGCTGCTATTGTGTCCTCTGATGCAAATGAGAATGTAAGAAATTCTCTGGTAAAATCTAGGCTTACTAATACAGGAGCTTCAGTAAGAGCCATTTTGATCTTCTCAAATGCATTCTTTGCCTCAGTGGTCCATCTGACTTCTTGATCCTTTTTCAGCATGACAGTGATTTGTTTGATAGTCTCAGTAAAGTTTGGTATAAACCAACGCAGAAAGTTGATTTTACCAATGAAATATTGGACATCTTTTTTACTCCTAGGTAAACTTATTTTCAATATAGCTTTTACCCTTTCAGGATCAATCCTTATACCATCAACAGACACTAAATGACCAAGCAATTTACCTTCCTGTACAGCAAAGTGTGACTTCTTTGGATTCAAGGACAAGCCAAACTTTCTACATTTTAGGAAATTCTACTTCAAATGCTTCAAATGTTCATCATCTAACTGTGAGAAAACAATAATATCATCAAAGTAGATTACCACAAACTTGTCCTTTTCTCCGACAAAAGCAATATCCATAGCCCTCTGGAAGGTGGCTCCAGCATTCATTAGACCAAAGGGCATCTTATCATACATGAAAGTTCCCCAAGGAGTAGTGAAAGTTGTCTTCTCCTTATCATCAGGATGCATAGAGATCTGATTGTACCCTGGGAAACCATCAACCATAGATATCCTCTGTGCCCCAACTACTTTCTGCAATATTTGCTCAATTTTAGGCAGAGGATAATTATCCTTTAATGAAGATCTGTTCAAATTTCTGAAGTCAACACACAACCTAATTTCTCCATTCTTTTTCCTAACAGGAACCAGATTAGCCACCCATGAAGAATACCTGAGAGGCACTATGATCTTGGCATCCAACAGCTTCTTCACTTCTTTTTCAATAACATGAAACAAGGCTGGATTAATCCTCCTTAATTTCTGATGAAAAGGTTTGACATTTTGTTTTAAAGGGACTTTATGCTATATGATTCCTATGTCATAAGTTCTCAATTCCTCATAAGACTATGCAAAAACATCTACATGCTCTTTTAACAGTTTAATATACCTGTTTCTTTGTTCAGCTATAAGTGCTTTAGAAATTTTGACCATTCTAGGATGTTCTGCTGAGCCAATGTTACAATCCACCACATTCTCTTTTGAGGACTGAACAACAGGTTTTAAGAATGTATCATCCTTCGAAAAAATTCTTTCCAAAGGTACCAAACATTTTGGGAGGAAATTGCTCTTTAATTCAATGATTTTGTGTCCAGCTATTTCATTTTCAGCAATCTCTTCTACCTCTTCATCCCCTTCATCTTCCTCTTGATCAATCAGGGAATTAGAAAACTCATGTGTGAGCTCTAAAAATCTGTTAATCTCAATGTCATCTTCAAACACTCTCCACTTATTTACATTATTAGGTACAGATGGTCTATACCTCACCTCAATGGGATACCTCAACTAAGTGGTCTTGGGGATTCTAAAGTGTGTGGCAGCCAAGGCCAATGAATCTACAGTATGATTATGGTCTCTTGGAATATGGGTAATGTTAAAATCTACAAAATAATTTTCAAGCATGTCCCATACCTCATTTTTATAGACTTTAAGCAAACCCTGCTTCACTTGATAGTTGCTCTTCACCTGCTAAACAACTAATTTGGAGTTTCCAAATGCAGCAATCTGCTGAATGCCCAAATCTTTGGCAGCTTTTAATCCTAACAACAAAGCTTCATATTCAGTAGTATTGTTTGTAGTAATAAACTCCAATTTATACATCAGCTTTAATGTTTCACCTCCATGGGATATGAGAAAAACCCCTGCACCTGCACCTTATTTACAAGAGGAACCATCAAAGTATAATTGCCACAGCTCATCCTCCTGTTCTCTGCTGCATTTTATTGGATGTTCTTTTTCAACCTGTAACAAACCAGCAGTATTATCATCGTCACTAAAATGTAACATGCAAGTATCTAGGTATTTATCAACATCATACAGTGGGTGATTGGCAGGGTTCTTGTCATCTGTCACAATGTAGGCAAACTGAAGCTCTCTATACAGCCTTTTGTTTTCTCCTCCAAACACAGGAATAGTAGCATATGATAAATCCATTTGTAAGGTCCCACCAACCTTCTTTTCCCAAGACCTAGAGAGAAGTAACCCAAACTTCAGTGTAATATCAGCTACCACAACATCCATGATCACACTTTTCATGGGTAACTGAGCCAGGCTGACAACCATGTCCTTTATTACCCCTAAACACTTCACTGCTCGAGAATCAAAGGCATATAGATCATGGTAGGGTTTGGTAATACTCATCCCTAAAGCCTCCATAACAGCCTTTGGCATTAAATTGTGTGAGGCTCTCGACTCTAGCAAGCAATTATGAATCATTTGTTCATGGACTGTCAGGGTGATGTAGAATGGAGGTGAAGCACCTGCTTCATTCTAAGTCTTTTCAGCCAAGGCTGATCCAATGAAAATCCTAGGGTTTTCTTCTTGCAAGTTCAGTGTGTCAGAAATAGGCTGATTACTTGTTGAATTAAGCATTTTAAGGACTAATTCTTTATATGAAGGGTTTTTCATCAATTCAGTTAAAGGTACAGAAATATTTAACTTGCCTAATTCATTTTCCAGGATGAAATTCTGAACATTTTTACTTACCTCTTCAACCTCTGTGGTCTTCTTTGGTTTTTCTAAAACTTGTCTCTTCTCAGTCACAGGATCAGATGACTGCTTAGCAGGGACAACTGCTTTCTTCTTCGGGACTTGTACCACATGTTTTGGACCTGACCTCAGGTTCACAGTCTTCTTAAGTTCATTTTGACAGACATCAGTAGTTATAGCAGTCATCTTCAGACCCAAATTATCTTCTGTTTCGAACATATCATCATCATAGCATTCCACATTTAGAAACTCCTCTTCAGTGACAAAACCCCCAAACAATCTTTCTCCAAAATGGTTCATATCTTGGTTAGTATCTTCAAATATTACTTCATCATCAACCTCTTCTTCATCAGCAACATTGTTCTGAAGAGTTGGTGGCACTCTTTGGTTCTCATTTTCTCTCATTTCCCGCTAAATATCATTATTCCTATGTTCTCTAGGCATGAAACGGGGAGCAAATTGCCTTCTGAACTGATTCTGATTATTAGGATTTCATTCACCTTCTGGAGCAGGCTTGCTGGAATTTTTCTCAAGCTCTAATTTGTTCAATTTTGCAGTTAGAATCTTCACTAACTTAGCCATTTCAACAATTTTCCCTTCAGCAGAATGAGAAGCAGAACTTCCTGGAGCTGCTTCCTTCTTTCCTTTTCTGTCATAAAGCTGCTGAGCTATTTCCTTCTTCAATCTATTTGAGGCCAATATATTAGATTCTACCTCCAATGCTGCATCCTGCATATTCAGTAAAGAAATAGGTCTCCTTTCTCTCAGTAGTAAGGAAAATTCATGATCGAAAGCATTTGCATATGTAAGTTTAGTAGAAGTTTCAGTAGGCTTTATTTTTGCAGGTATTCTACTGTACATCATGTTAAACCTCTTTGAAAATTCTGCAATAGTTTCATCCTTTTTCCTCCTAAGAGCTCCAAACTTAGTTATATAGTATGTATGGTCTTTAGTGTCACCCCATTGTCTCATGAAGAGATCACAGATTTATTCAATGATAGTGATTGAGTTAGCAGGCAACTCTATGAACCATTTCCTTACATCTCCATCAAGGCTCTGCACGAACATTCTCATCCATACATCCTTGGCCTCAATGTTTTGATTATCAGCATAACTAGGGAAAGCTTCCCAATGTTCTTCAGCTGTGGTTTCCTCCTGTCCATTAAACCTAGGAAGATATTTTTGATAGTCACCTCCAGGCAGTGCATTTAAAGGATGGGATAAGACCAATGGTGCATATCTGGCTGCAACCATCTGATCCATCATGTCTATGGGCTGATTTTGGGCTGCCATTTTTGGACTGACTGGCTTTGATGATGAAGAGGTTTGACTGGAACTTGGATGAAAGGGGTTTTTACCTAATTTCAGCTGAAAAAGAGGTATCTTACCAGGAGAGGCAGTTTTGGCTTTTTTGAAGGATTGAGGATTAGTAAAAACTTGGAAACTGCTATCAGGAATAATAGGCTTTAACCAAGGTGAGGTTTCTTCTTCTTTTCTTAGCAAAGTTCAATGTGATGAACTACCCAACTGGTTAGGGTCACACAGGGCTGGTAAAGACTGAGACATTCTAATTTTCCTTGCTTTCTTTAATATCTGTTCAGGGTCTGTAACACCCAACTACAATGGTGAAGTAGGTCTGTTCCTAGTTCCAACTCCTCTAGTAGCCACTGTGTCAAACTTGGTGAAAAGTATCCTTAAAGATGTGCTGGTTTAAGTTCACCTCTTAAAACCAGTGAAATGATAAGTATCCCAGGGAAAAATTTGTTTCCAACTTCGTTCCCCGGCAACGGCACCAAATATGTTTGTGCCAGAAATTGTTTCCAGGCCACAAAGAAACAAGCCAACACAATCTCAAATATTCAATAAAAAAAAACTAGGGTTTAGGGTTTTTTGAAAGGTTTTCCTGGTTGTAAAGTTTCGTGACTGAAGGGAATACATTCATAAGCCAAATAGGAACTGAATCATAAGCAAAGAAGAACAGAGATGCACAATATAATTACCAATATCTAACAGAACATGACATTGAAGTTCATTCACAATTGACAAGCATTACTAGCATACAAACCATAAACTAGCAATGAATTTATCAATCATGTAACTAAACAAGTTAAAAATGAAGCCAAAACAAAGACTGAAGGGTTGAAAGGATCATATATTTCATAATTCTGTTCATCAAATACACATGAGAGTTTTAGTACTTAGCTCATAAACAAGTCATAGACCTCCTTAAGCCATCCAAAAATCGAACCCTTTGTTCTCTTTCTCATCTACCTAAATACTGCTTTTCAAAAATTCAGTTAGGGTCCAAACCCTAACTGTTTCTAGCCTACTCATCGATGGGATAATGTCAAAATAATAATTACAAAATAAAGTATTTCTCAAAAGACATAACAAATAACTGTTTTAACTAACAAATGTTCAAAGGTATTTAGCAGCTTCTACCAATAAGGCTATTCCATCTATGGCTTGGGCCTTTTTCTTTGCCTTTTGCTGTTCAGCTTCCATCTTTCTCATTATTTTAGTAAGCTCCTCATTCTGCTGCTATAGGCTTTTGACAATCAGCTTCAATTCTGCACACTGTAAATCTGAGTTTCTCTTTCTCTTTAGGGCCTCCTTGGAAACTGCAGTAAGCTCTTGATAATGATCATTTACTTCTTGTAAATCCTCCTCGATTCTTCTGTTAGCTAGGATAAAACCATCATTGGTTTCTTTCATGTACTCTATTTGATGCTTATATTGTTTGATGGTTATTTGCAGGTTCTCCTTTTCTGAGTCAAAGGCCTTGCCTACTGCTTTATCCTGTAGCTCACTAGGTAGCCATGGGATGTTCATTTTTCTGAAGATGTCTTCATCCTCTGGCAGCAGCTCTGAAGACACACCATGAACACTAGGGTTTTCTTGATTAATTGTTTCAGTAGGTGCAATTTCATCAATCAACAGCTTGTACTCAGAATAAGAAACTTTAGTTTCTTTTCTCCATTGTTCCTTCAACATTTCACCCCTTAATTCCAAAAATACAGCTGATAGCTTAGTATCGGTGAGACTGGACTCTTCTACTGACTTCAATGCTTTCTTTCTTTTGCAATCACCCTTGCTATATTCTATCTTTTCATCTGAAGAATCATCATCAAGCATAGTAACCTCTTTTGTATTTAACCTAGGGTTCAGTAGTTTTTTCATATTCAGCCTCAACTTGTTTCTTGGCCTAGTTTTGGGTCTCCATGTTGAAGCAAGCTCTCCCATCATTTTCAAACTTTTTCCTTGATTTTGAAATGTGGCAAACTCCATAGATTTAACCTTGATCTTCTTTTTCTTTGGCCTCACTGTCTTATCTTCTTGACTGGAGAATTCCCTGTATGTACCAACCCTAGTTTCAGCCTTGACAGTCAATTCATCTCCTTCTAACAGGTATCCTTCATCTTCAGATAATATAGTAATTAGGCTTCTTTGCTGGACCTTGGTATTTTCTTCCTCTACTGCAACTTTCTCTGTGTCAACAATTTTTTCATCCATGAGAGTTTCTGCTGGTGCCCTATTTTGCACAGGCTGATATTCCTTTTTTATAAACAACAAACTTTTTCCCTTACTGTCAGCTGAAAGCTGCTGAGGTTCAAAGTCTTCCTTTGAAGGTTCTGTCACTTCTTCAAGTTTAACTTCTTTTTTATTTTCAGACTTGACTTTCTAACCTAGTTTTCTAATTAGGGTTTTCCCCTTGTCCACATGTTTTTTGGTTGGCTGCTCTTCCTGCTTAATTTGGAAACGAAACCAAAAGAGAAAATAGTCCCATGTCTTCCCTTCTCTTTGCAGAGCAGTGCTAATAATTAGCTTGATCAATCCATGATGGAAAATGGACTGTGTAGTGTGATCATGATGCTCCTTTTCCCTGCTTGACATCTTTTGTAAACTTTTAAACAGGAAGAAAGGAATACTCATCCTTGATTCACCAACAAGGTGTTGTAGGAACCTAAAATGATACTTGAAGACATAAGCATACCTCCCTTCACAGGTGATGTATCTTTGTAGGACTTTGATGGGCTCTACCCATTCATCCCTGAAATTCTGAATGAGCACTCCCTTGCTCCAGTCTGGAATAATGCCAGGTAAAAGATACCTTTGGGCATTGAAGGTAAATGGCAGCTTTTTGAACCATAACTCTCCTTCATTTCTAACTCCTATTGCTTTAGCAACCAGCTCCACAGTTAATTTAAACTTCAGAGTATCAAATGATACCATGTCTTGGTTATAACATTGGGCAAATTTATAATAGACCTCGGTGTTATAGCCATCAATGTTCTTGAAGAAATCCAACCATCTAGCATTCTGAAAGAGCTCTGCACAACCTGGAAACTTATCAATCCAATTCAGCTCAGTGGGCTCAGCCCTGAGCTAACAACCCACCCTGTTAATGACCTAACAACCCTTTTTCTCTCAAGCTCTCAGAGTTTTGACAGTCTGTTCTATTTCAAATGCAGGAAATGTTTTACACTGATATTGGGTAATTTAGGTCAACAGAGTGCCAAAAATCCTTTCACAAAGCTGTTGCTGAATTTAACTAACATCCAAAATGTTCATTTTGATGCCAGACCATCATTAGAATGCATGGAAACATCTCTGTGTTGTCATTTTGCACAAATAGCACCCTTGGCTCCTTCTAATGCCACTAATGAGTTATCTCTTTGCAATAGGGATTCTGTATTAATGCTCTCAACTGCTTGCTTCTTAGATTCAGAATGTGATTGTTTAACTAGGGAATGAGATGATATGAGAGTAAACTTATATGTGCTAACTTTCTGCTTCAACTTGCATTCAGCACAAAACCAATCATCCTCTAGACATATTCAAATAAGGTTTGCATGCAATTGGCATGCTCAGCTAACTCATTGCATTGATTATAGGTAACAAGTAAATCTGTGAACTCTGGTTGCCATAAACAATACAGTCCTTCAACCTACCATACTTGCTGGTCTTGATAGGGAAATTGTTCAATGTAACAGTTGTTTTTAAACTTATCACTTGCTAAAACATATAAAACCTTTAAGACTGATATCTGATCGTTGAGAGCTTGTTAACAACATTAATTAAGGCTTTCTTTAATCATTTTTAACATAACCAGCCTTAATGAAAAACCCCCGATTTGGCAGCCACGACCAAGTTTACGCGGAATACCTCATTCCCGACCTGCTGTAGACATTTAAAATTAATCCTTGGACTATCTGACTGTTGAATTTAACTGTCCAAGTGTCTTCAAGCCTTCAGTTTTCCTCCAATTGGCGCGTTGATAAAAACCCTAAATTCTCTCTGTAACTGCAATTTCTGGATTTTTAGCAGTTGTCTTCGCTCCACTTCGCCTCTAGCTTCGTAATGCATATGTGGAGAACTTCTTTCCCATCAATCTAGGCTCGTTCCTCGATCTATCATCATTCGCCCAACTTTAACTACTGATTGCCACGATCTCCTTCACGTCACAAACCACACCTGTTTGCATGATCATTTCTGATGAAACACGTATCAAAACCCTTTACACATGTGATTAGTCATCCAGAAATCAAAATCATGAGAGAATTTGGCTTAAAAATTGACAATTTTAGCGCCCTCGATATTCTTGTAGCGCCGCAGTGTAAAATTTTGGCCGTTGCGCTACAAGAATATTTTAAAACCTAATTTGGCGCTTTTTTAGTCATTAATTTCATTTTGAATGAGTTTTTTATGTTAAACTTTGATCATGGTGTTATTTGTGAACCAATTAATCCAGATAATGTCCTATAGAACCCTTCAAAACCATAAGAAGAACAAACCTATTGAAAACCTAAAGCAAAAATCAAAATTTTCACTTAAAACCAAAATTTTTCTAAAGTAAGCAAATGAGCAAACTTTAAATAAAAATCACAAGCAAAATATAAAACTGAAGAAAGCAATTTCATGACTTAACAGAAAGGATATAAGATCGATCTGAAGAGGAGAATATTAAGGAGGTTCACGTGAAAAAGGAGGAGATCACTCATCTTCAAAGCTTTCAATCCCTCGCATTCTTTCTCAGCCTATTGGATAGAATCCACTCGCATTTATAAATGTTTGTCCTTGTACTATACATTAAAAAAGATAGGTTGATAACTATTGAGCAAAAAAAGCACATTTGACCCTCTATTTTTTCCCTTTGAATGAATTCAATTCTCTGTTACTCATAACGAATGTAATATTCCTCCTCCATACCCCTAAATATTCGGTAATTATGAATTTTTATTGTACATGTTTTCTGGTGAGGAGCTCAAGGCCAAGGCCCCACCAGAAAAACATTGTAACTCTATATGAGTTAATTTCCTAAGTGGTATACTTAGGATACTTAAGCAATGTAAAATTCGGGAAACTAAACCCACTAGGGCCAAAAGTGAATGGTTGGGATCCATAACGTAATATTTCCTCTGTACGCGACCGAGAAAATGGAAAAACATAAGCTAAAAGAAGATTAGCAAACCCCCCCACTTGGACGACCTAAGCTCTCCTAGATATCAACCTAAGATAAATTAAGTCATGGCATGCCTGATTACGCGATTAACAAAAATAATGGATCTCTATGATCCTCTTCATTAAGGAGGAAACACGATGTCCCACATAAAACTCATTATGGCACCAAATACCAAGGAAGCATGCTTAAATACCCTACAAGTATAGATACGAGCCATAGGTAAAAATATGGAAAGGAATAACATGTAAAAAAACATGCAAAAGAATATAACCATATATATATACATGGATTACATCATAGGAACGGGAAATGGAAACGGGTATGTGCATAACATGATCATTTAAAGAGATGGTAAATTCGACTTAGGGACATGAGGATTCTTTTCTCTATGCATTAATGAGTAGGTTAAAGGTGCGATTTCTGTGGAGGAAATCATGGCAGTTATTCCCATGACAATAGGAAATCATGGGACTATGTCAGAATCTTGGGAATAATGGTGCCACTTGGCTCCTAGACAGCTAAGAGGGGTAAATTGATTTAGTATACCCATGGTTATTAAGTTGTGGGGACGGAGGATCTCTACCTATATAAGGCATTTGTCTCTTCGTTTTGGAGGGGGAAGAACCTCACGATTTGAGAGGGAACGCACTCAAGAGAGGAGAAAGGTGTAAGGATTCTACCTTGATATGTTTCCATTAATTTGGTGTTGAGTCTGGGAAAAGGGGCGCCATCATTGAGGGAAAATTACAGCTCCTGGAGCTCTAACCCGAGGTGAGATACACAGCATCCTCCACAGGTGACACTCCTGGTAAACTTCTAGGTATGTGCAGTAATGATTATCTGCATCACCTTCGCTTGGATCAGAAATCTGTTTTGGTATGTTTGTTTTCATTGAATGCAAGTTGATTTCCTATAAAACTAGTCAAATCGGATTTTCTTTCAGTTGAAGTCTAAGATGTATCCTGGGGTGTTTACTTTCATGGGCTGCGAATTTGACTTCGTGGGCTGTGAGTTCTAGCCGCATTTTTCTTTAGTGCATTTTTGCAATATATATATATACTTACATACTTGTAGATGAGAATCATTACCATCATCTGCGTGTTGGATAGTAATCCATTGACTGTGAAAGGTATTTCATCGGTGGTCTGAATATATTTATGCAACGACCCTCTATCTATGATGGGTATAAATGCGATCCAGACTTAATTTTATGTTTTAAAGAAAAACTGCATATGAATGCATGCGAGACTTTTACTCTCTATCTACGAAGGGTAAGTTTAATTTTTAGTGTGAATTTTGTTCCCAGGGGGATTGTGCATACGACTGCATGTGAGATCCTAACCCTTTTCCTCTAGAGGAAAAATAGTGTGTGTGGTTTTATCGAAGGTACCAGTCATTTTAATTCCATGATTGATAGCAAATTTATTTCTTTGGATTTTTGGGTATGTTACAAATGGTATCAAAGCAAGGTTGACAATACTCGGGCCTACTTGGGCTCAGCACGAGGTTAGAAAGCAGGAAGATTGTTAAACCTAACCAATCAATCGAACTTGTTTTGGATGCATGACGACGATGGACAAGGAAACAAGATCGAAATAGGTAACTAAGAGGATAAGTAATGAAATATCATGGCAAAGGTATGTTATTGCATTGTCGGTAGATTTAAAACCAAAATTATGTAGTAATTCCTTCATCCTTTTCTTAAAGGTTATGTTATGTTCAAATGAGAGAATGGGCTATAAATTTTACTCTTGATTCATTAAAGATAATCTTTTCGTAAACGAGAAGTACTTATTACTAGGAAATAATGGAAGTTGTGTGTCTACGTTTCCCTTTTAAAGAGTGTTATCCAACTTTTTGTACCATAAGTTGGGTTACCTGAGGAACCACCAGTTGACAGACTTGTTCAAAGTCTGATTCCAGTGTATCAGTTGATCCGTCTGCTTGTCTAGCCAATATTGACTAGTCACTTTTTTATTTGAATAATTTTGACCATGGCCCCGCAGGGTTTGTAATAAAATGTGCTAGTAGGATATTTTTTAGTGGTTCGGTCTCCTAAGACGTAGAATTGCAAATAGGGTATTCCAGGGAGTTTTTTGCCCCTGACAATTATGCTTTGCCTTCAGCCGAGTATAATTGATGAGGTTTTCTCCCGCTTCCTCCAAAGCTGGAATGCCCGATGTTGAATTCTGGGCCTTGGGGGGTTATTAGAGCCCAACTAAGTGTTATAAGCCTACTAGACATTATTTAGATAGATCATGGTCATGTCCTAAGTCATCTGGACACATAAAAAAATTTCGAAAAAATCTTTTTTCGAATAGTGAAAAAATATTTTTTAACTTTTAATTACTTTTCCTAAGTTTTTTGGGTTAATTTTTCCATAAATTAAATGGAAAAAATCCGTTCGTGATCCAGATTTAGAATTCAGTGATTGAAGGCTCTAACCTTAAGCCAAAAATCATTCTTGATCAGCCATCCAGTCAGAACCAACTTTCAGATCAGCAATCAGACACATAATTCCTTTTAACTCAAAAACGTCAGTTTTGAGTAAAAAATGATTTTTAGTAAAAAAATGATTTTTATTAAAAAAATGTTTTTTATTAAAAAAATGATTATTTTGGAGAAAACTAAAACTCTCCAAATTAATCCAAATTTAATAAAATAAAAGGCTAAATGACATCTCATGGAACACTTATGATGATTGGAGTTATCATAACTCAGCTTCAGTCATCATTAAGAGAGCAATTAATTTATTATCAGTTATTAGACATGTCATCTCCAGCTAAAGATGAGATGGAGAGCTCTCATTGGTCCGGTGATTTGATTGAGGTAAATATTGAAGCTTACACCATCAGTGGGCTTCCCAAACCTGGCTCAGGCTCCTGCCAGACCTAAAGGATGAGCTTACCTACATCCAGACTCACACATGTGGCCTCATCCTTGGCTTGTTTTCAGTGCACAGGTTCGGAGTGGGGGCGCCTTGCCTGGGTGGAGGCCTCCCCTCACTCTCGGTTCTCCAGTTTAGGTCTGGGCTCTTTGTTAGGTGGCTAAGCTGGTTAGGGTTGGTTTTTTGGTTTTAGGGTTTTAGCACTCTCTCATTTGTTAAAAAGAGGCTCTTTCAGCTCTATTTGCATGGACTTTTGTAGTAGAGTTACTCTGAGAAATTGTATCAAGCATTTGCTTTAATTTGTTAA
>LPNX010662632.1:105926-171040 GCA_001517045.1 Pseudotsuga menziesii | reverse complement strand
TTTTTGAAAAGTTTTGAGAAAAGTTAAAAGTAAAAGTAAAAGTACTCTCATTTTTTACACAAGTCCTAATATTAAGTAGAGTGATTTTGCTTTCATTTGAGAAGTCCTTTCAAGGATTAAAATCCTTAAGGCACTTTGTATAAAGTTTAATAAAATATATTGTGTTTGAGTGGGGTTTTTAAGTCCCCACTCTCATCCTCCCCCATTTGGGGAGGCTTGTGTTGTGTGTATGCTTAGATTAGTGCTTGTTTTCATCATTGATTATATCTCATGCTTAGATCACTAATTGTTGATTCATCACTTCTATATCATTAATTAAGTTGATTACTCTGTTTTAAATTGTCTACCATTTTAAGTAAATCAACTATGCAAATATCTTGAATCACACCATAAGGTAGATCAAGAGTGCTCTCTATCGGAGAGTTGTCTTTTCATTATTTAATAAGTTAATCAATTAATCTTGAAAGTCTCTTGAAATTGTTGTGATCCAAGTCAAGAGCACTCTCTATCGGAGAGCATTCCCACTGCATATTCTTGCATCAAGAATATAGATTAACTAAGTCTCTTGAACCACTGTCATAAGACGAGGTCAAGAGCGCTCTCTGTCGGAGAGTTTTAATTAATTAACTTAATAAAATTCGCAACTCACATCCCTTTAATTAATTAACCCCCTTCCCCCTTTGCCGGAGTATGCTCTGACTGATCTTCGATCAGAATACCCAGAAACGGCATTGGATCTTTAAACCCCACAAGAGGAACTTAACTAAAACTTTTCCCCATAACCAACGCACTGGCATTGTTCGATAAATACCGAGGCATGTGGGCAAATTCCAAGTGTGGGCGCCGAGCTACCTAATATGGGCACTGGTAGTTAAGTTATTGAACACTTACCTTTGACCCCAGACAGGTCCATCATGTCTTCGAACAGAGCCACTGAAGGTATTATCGGTTAGGACATCCAGCCACCATAAGTGAATATCACAAACAAAAAACTCTTAAAACTTACCAAGAGCACTTGCAAAACCTAACATTCACTAGCATCTTTTTGGGATTCACATGTTTACACTCAAAGCATCTCTGATAAGTTGACTCCATAGGCACTGGTCCCATCTTTTAGCATTGTTGATAATTTGGGCCATTTGTCCATTGAATGTTTGATTATAAATCATATCTGTGAATGCTTTATCTATTTCGTGAAGCTCTCAAATATTTTTCTATATTTCAATTCCGGTGATAGCAACGTGGATTTCTTTGTCTTGTGCTAAATTCATCACATTAATCATATTAAATCACAATAACTCCTAAACAACACCCATCCACATCTGAAACATCTAAAAATTAACTTAAACATTGAGCCATAGAAAACTCTTTGTTAGGGACCACCCCCCTTGGCTTCGTTAAGAGTTAACCTAAATGGAGGAGCTAGGAGTAGGTGAAAATACCTAGCTCTGTGCTTGCCCCCAAGGTCACACCTCTCCCACTTTCCTAAGTGAGGAGACAGCTTTTGAAAGATTTCTGCTGCTGGTGTGCAATCGGCGGACAACAAATTTTGGCACCGTTGCCGGGGACAAATCCTTTTGTTCCTGGACGACCTTTGTTTCTTTTAGTTTTTTACCTTTTTATCCTTTTTGGTGGATTTTTAGTCCAATCACTCTCTGAAATTAGACTTAAGTCCACCTGGTGACTCCACTGTTAGTTAACACCTCAAGGTATTCTACTAGAAGAAACTATGTAGGTTTGGTCGATTTCATCCCTGACCCCGAAAAGGTCTTAAGGAGGAGATTAAACAAACTATCTTCTCGTAGGATCCTTGCAGAACTTGGATCTGAGTCTGTTTAAGACATCCATCTTTTATTTCCAGAAAATTTAGAAAATTTGCAAAATAATAACTGTTTCCTTAATCCAATGGGTGAGTTTTTTACTCAACTTAACTTTGCTCAGATAGCAGGTCATCCTCATGATATCCTTGACAAGGCTATCGACAAGCTTATGACATATAATGGCACTGATAATTTGCCGAACAATTCTTTTACCACCTTAGCAGACTTCAAGACTACTTTCCTTGGAAAGTTTGGCAGCAAAAAGGAGCCTAGACATGTAGTGGCAACCTTGACTATTATGAAGAAGTCTGATATGGAAACCATGGATGAATTTAACAATAGGTTCACAGAGTTATCAAATTCCATCCCTGCTACTTATGCTCCTCCTGCAGCTTCTACTTTGGATTATTACATAGAAGCATTAAGTGGCAAGATCCAATACCAGATTAGAGACAAGGAGCCAACCACGCTGCTTCAAGCTCAGAATTTTGCCATTAAAATTGATAAAAATATGCAGTCATCTGGTGAATCTAACCTCCATGGTTATTCAAGGTCTTCAACTCCTTTGAAAATTAGTGAACCTAAAGACAAGGATCCTTTAGCAGCTATGTAGGATTCCTATGAAAAACAAATGATTGAAATAAAAAGGGAGATGAAGAAAAATATGGAGGAAGCATAACAAAGACACTTGGCAGAGATTAAAGAGGTTCAGAATCGGGTCATGACTATTGAAAGAACTCAACCTCCACCACCTCCTAGAACCTTCCCTGCAAAATCAACATGGCAAAGAAGAAATCCCAGCCATGAACAGAGGCCTCCTCATCAGTTAGAGGCTGCTAACATGGTCGAAACTTACACACCATTTTGTAGGGCATGTGAAGACCTTCATGAAGAATCTTCCTGCTATTATGCATGCTATATTCAGGAGCATGGTTTTCCAGAGGGTTGTGGTCCTAAAGCATCATCAAGTGAGCCTAAGTACATAAACTATGTAGATGACATGCATGATATTTTTGGAGAAAGTTGGAGAGAGGCAAAACAGTATTCAAGAGAGCCTGAGTACATTAACACAGTTGGACAACTCCATCCTGTCACCACAGAAACCCGGTGTCAAGTCGAAGATTTTAGTCAACAATTGGATAACCTCACTGAAAACTTTAACCCTAATCCTAATAATGAGCATAATGATGATAGTTTGGAAGGTTTACTACCTTGTGACCTTTTTTCTGAAGAAGATGACTATGATCATGAGGAGGGATATAGCCAGGGACTTGATACCAGTGATGAGGCATCTCTCATATCTGACATAGATGGCGATGATGACTATTGGACTTTTATTGAAAATCCAACCTATGATACTTTTGAAAATATTTTTGAGAATCTCATCTATGATGTGTCCAGCATGGGGAGTTGTTATTCTGAGACTTATAAAAGTTGTAAGGAAGAACAGTCAGAGTTTTCATATGATCAGTCAGAATTGTATCTAAGTATCAGTAATAAGGATTTGAAAAAGCAGTGTGGTAAAGAGTAAGATGGGATACAACTAGTTGAAGTTTTTTCTCAACCGTCGTCTTCACATATAGATGTTCCTTATGTTTTGGAGCACCTTGGGGCTTATACAACGAGTTATTATTTGATAAGCCTTGATGATCAACATGATGGAGTAGTCGACCTGCCGCATTATCCTGATATGTATATCAGCGCTATCCAGTCATGGTTAGAAGTAGCCTGCACAAGTATCTACCAGTTTGGGAAGAACTTTGATGACATTCTTCATGCCTATGATTCCCCATCCAGCCCGCCCATTCTGGATCATCACACAGGTTTGCATTTTCTGGAAATTATGTCCTTACTTTCGCTGGTAACCAAAGACAAGGAAAAACTTTTTTATATTAATAAAATGCTTAGGTGGCTACACTGGATTTATGCTTACACCTAGCCTTTTGTGTATCATGCTTAGAGTAGGAAAATAGGCTCCTTAAAGTGAGCGTTTACTTTAGCATTTTTCTTTATGTACTTAGAAATAAATAAATTTCCAGTTAAGTTTTGTCATTTCTTTGAATAAAGCAACTTTTGGAACATTGGCTCTTTTTCATAAAACTTGTGCTACTAAGGTTTTTCTTGTCAAGTTGAGATGTTTTTACAGGATATGGAAACCAGAGATTCTGGGGTTCTCGTATGCTCTCCTTGCATAAGAGACTAGATCGAGCACACGTCCCGGAGTTGGAGCCAGATGTTATCCAACTTTTTGTACCATAAGTTGGGTTACGTGAGGAACCACCAGTTGACAGACTTGTTCAAAGTCTGATTCCAGTGTATCAATTGATCCGTCTGCTTGTCTAGCCAATAGTGACTAGTCACTTTTTTATTTGAATAATTTTGACCATGGCCCCGTGGGGTTTGTAATAAAATGTGCTAGTAGGATATTTTTTAGTGGTTCGGTCTCCTAAGACGTAGAATTGCAAATAGGGTATTCCAGGGAGTTTTTTTCCCCTAACAATTATGCTTTGCCTTCAGCCGAGTATAATTGACGAGGTTTTCTCCCGCTTCCTCCAAAGCTGGAATGCCCGATATTGAATTTTGGGCCTTGGGGGGTTATTAGAGCCCAACTAAGTGTTATAAGCCTACTAGACATTATTTAGATAGATCATGGTCATGTCCTAAGTCATCTGGACACATAAAAAAATTTCGAAAAAATCTTTTTTCGAATAGTGAAAAAATATTTTTTAACTTTTACTTACTTTTCCTAAGTTTTTTGGGTTAATTTTTCCATAAATTAAATGGAAAAAATCCGTTCGTGATCCAGATTCAGAATTCAGTGATTGAAGGCTCTAACCTTAAGCCAAAAATCATTCTTGATCAGCCAGCCAGTCAGAACCAACTTTCAGATCAACAATCAGACACATAATGCCTTTTTACTCAAAAACGTCAGTTTTGAGTAAAAAATGATTTTTAGTAAAAAAATGATTTTTATTAAAAATATGATTATTTTGGAGAAAACTAAAACTCTCCAAATTAATCCAAATTTAATAAAATAAAAGGCTAAATGATATCTCATGGAACACTTATGATGATTGGATTTATCATAACTCAGCTTCAGTCATCATTAAGAGAGCAATTAATTTATTATCAGTTATCAGACATGTCATCTCCAGCTAAAGATGAGATGGAGAGCTCTCATTGGTCCGGTGATTTGATCGAGGTAAATACTGAAGCTTACACCATCAGTGGGCTTCCCAAACCTAGCTCAGGCTCCTGCCAGAACTAAAGGATGAGCTTACCTACATCCAGACTCACACATGTGGCCTCATCCTTGGCTTGTTTTCAGTGCACAGGTTTGGAGTGGGGGCGCCTTTCCTGGGTGGAGGCCTCCCCTCACTCCCGGTTCTCCAGTTTAGGTCTGGGATCTTTGTTAGGTGGCTAAGCTGGTTAGTGTTGGTTTTTTGGTTTTAGGGTTTTAGCACTCTCTCATTTGTTAAAAAGAGGCTCTTTCAGCTCTATTTGCATGGACTTTTGTAGTAGAGTTACTCTGAGAAATTGTATCAAGCATTTGCTTTAATTTGTTAATAAATATCGGACTTTGGAGGTCCATGAGCTCTTGGATGTGGTAGTTTTTTGCAATTGGTTGAGGTGATATTGTCTCTAACCCCTATTTTCTTTAATGCTTATGTGTGATTAAATTGTTTATTTGTTAGCTCAAGAGGGCCATTGTTGGCACAGTAGAACAATCATTTGTAGTTCAACTTGATTGTTTATGCGAAGTAGATTAATATTTTGATGGACATGAGTAATCAGTATATACGTAATGTTGATCATGATTCAATTTTCTTAGCATACTAGCATGTATTTTGATCTCACGTTTTGTGTTGAGTTGTAGTGTGTTTTCAGGATTCACGGGTTGAAGAAGGGTGTGAGCTCAGCTGCTTCTATCCCAGGCTTCAAGCAACCTTTTTAATCTAACACTTTCATTGCAGGACCTACAAAGATCTTCTTCTCCAAAATACAAAAAGAAAGCTGGGAGTCTAGCTCTCTCTCTTGGGTTCCATCCATAATTTCAAATACTTTCTTGGTTACCGAGCTTCCCTCTTCCAGTTCTCTCTTTGCTCCTTGATCCCCTTGTTTTTGTTTCTTGCTAGTCTTTTCCTCCTTGCTTGGTTTTTCCCCTTCTTATCGTTCCTTCATCGCTGCCCTCTTTTCACTCAGCTTTGTAGCCCTCTTTCTTCACTTTGGACAACCCTCGTTTTACCTAGTTTTCACCCATTTTCTCATGCTTTGGACTGATCTCTTTTTCCTCCTTGTGGACAGCACTCTTTTGACTGTTCACTGCCCTTTTTTTTACTGTTTTACAGCCCCCTTTTCTCCATTTTGGACAGCCCTAGCATGCCCTAGTTTTCCTTCCTTTTTGCCCCTTTTTTTCCCTAGTTTTTTGGGCCCTCTTCAACCTTGTTTGTGGCCTTTTTGTCCACCTTTTGTTCGCTGTCCTATTTTTCATTTCTTATGACAGCCATTTGTTTTCTCTTTCGCTGTCCCGTTTTCTTAAATTTTTGTCTTCCTTTAGCTTCATAGTTGGCTGCCCCTTTTTTCCCCTTCTTTGGTTTTGATCCTCCTTTCATTTTCTTTCCTTCTTTCCCTCATCTTCCTTTGTTTCAGCCCTCTTTTCGCTTTGCTATTTCTCTCTCTTTCAAACTTCCTCTTCCCTTTTTTTTTTGAAAAGTTTTGAGAAAAGTTAAAAGTAAAAGTAAAAGTACTCTCATTTTTTACACAAGTCATAATATTAAGTAGAGTGATTTTGCTTTCATTTGAAAAGTCCTTTCAAGGATTAAAATCCTTAAGGCACTTTGTATAAAGTTTAATAAAAAATATTGTGTTTGAGTGGGGTTTTTAAGTCCCCACTCTCATCCTCCCCCATTTGGGGAGGCTTGTGTTGTGTGTATGCTTAGATTAGTGCTTGTTTTCATCATTGATTATATCTCCGCATGCTTAGATCACTAATTGTTGATTCATCACTTCTAGATCATTATTTAAGTTGATTACTCTATTTTAAATTGTCTACCATTCTAAGTAAATCAACTGTGCAAATCTCTTGAATCACACCATAAGGTAGATCAAGAGTGCTCTCTATCGGAGAGTTGTCTTTTCATTGTTTAATAAGTTAATCAATGAATCTTGAAAGTCTCTTGAACTTGTTATAATCCAAGTCAAGAGCACTCTCTATCGGAGAGCATTCCCACTGCATATCCTTGCATCAAGCATATAGATTAACTAAGTCTCTTGAACCACTGTCATAAGACGAGGTCAAGAGCGCTCTCTGTCGGAGAGTTTTAATTAATTAACTTAATAAAATTCACAACTCACATCCCTTTAATTAATTAACCCCCTTCCCCCTTTGCCGGAGTATGCTCTGACCGATCTTCGATCGGAATACCCAGAAACGACATTGGATATTTAAACCCCATGAGAGGAACTTAACTAAAACTTTTCCCGGTAACCAACTCACCAGCGTTGTTTGATAAATGCCAAGGCATGTGGGCAAATTCCAAGTGTGGGCGTCGGGCTACCTAATCTGGGCACTAGTAGTTAAGCTATTGAACACTTACCTTTGACCCCAGACAGGTCCGTCATGTCTTCGAACGGAGCCACTGAAGGTATTACCAGTTAGGACATCCAGCCACCATAAGTGAACATCATAAACAAAAAACTCTTAAAACTTACCAAGAGCACTTGCAAAACCTAACATTCATTGGCATCTTTTTGGGATTCACATGTTTACAATCAAAGCATCTCTGATAAGTTGACTCCATAGGCACTGGTCCCATCTTTTAGCATTGTTGATAATCTGGGCCATTTGTCCATCGAATGTTTGATTATAAATCATATCTGTGAATGCTTTATCTATTTCGTGAAGCTCTCAAATATTTGTCTATATTTCAATTCCGGTGATAGCAACGTGGATTGCTTTGTCTTGTGTTAAATTCATCACATTAATCATCTTAAATCACAATAACTTGTAAACAACACCCATCCGCATCTAAAACATCTAAAAATTAACTTAAACATTGAGCCATAGAAAACTCTTTGTTAGGGACCACCCCCCTTGGCTTCGTTAGGAGTTAGCCTAAACGGAGGATCTAGGAGTAGGTGACAGTACCTAGCTCTGTGCTTGCCCCCAAGGTCACGCCTCTCCCACTTTCCTAAGTGAGGAGACAGCTTTCGAAAGATTTATGCTGCTAGTGTGCAATCGGCAGACAACAAAGAGGATTTGATATTTGAAGGAATCTCAAACCGTAAGTAACGGTTAATGTAGAAAGCATCACTTCTTGAGGAAAAACTTGAAGACACCATTCATTTGTAAGGAAGGTTGTAAGAAAGGAAATGTAAGACTTATCATAATATTTGGTTTAGAACTATTAGTTGTTCAAAGTATTGTGAAGAGAAATTATTACGCATAGGATGAAAATTTTAAAGGCTGACTTTAGGCCAAACTAAATGCTAAATTTGTTACCAGCAAAAGTAGAGTGGGTAACCTAGTGAAACCAAAAAATCTGAAGGGAAACGATGCATTCCATGTATATGTATGATAACACAAGTGTAGTATCCAATACTGAAATTGGAAGATTGGGAATATTAAAAGCCATGATATGTACCTTTAGGATAATGTCCTTGTGTTAAGAGGTAAGTGGGGTTATATGATTGAACACCATAGAAAATATTCATATGTGAGTAACAAGATATAAGATATACACACTCCATCATGTTAAAACATTGTCAGCCTTTGGGAAACATGTTGGTTACAAGGGCTTTGTGCCAACATTGAAAAATCATGTAAAAAAAAAAAGTGGGTTGATTTAGAGGGAATAATATTCTAAACTTGCGGTTACCTTAATGAACACTAGTCATTTTGTCTTTGTATAAAAGTTTTAACACATAGGTATTTGTAACTTGCTCCGCCTTGCTCAAAGGAGGTGCTTCTTGAAGTACAAAGGCCCCCTGAGAGGTATATCGTTGCCTCTAAAAGAAACTAATTGGAAACTAGTACTATATAGCAATTGGAAATTCCTATGTCTCTAGCTTGCCTCTCAGTAATATTGTGTAAAATGTCTCTTTTTCTTGTAATTATCCAAAAATAGATGAGTAAAGATGCTTAGTAATATTAATATTTTAAAATGATAAGTGAATGTACATCGTATAATGTTGTGGACTAACATTGCAGGAGTTTTCCTAAAACACTACCAATTGAAATGGACTATTGGTTACAAAATTCACTGGCTTAAATAGTGAAGTTAGACCACTCAAGAACGAGTGTTGTTTTACTCCTTATCTTAGTATAATTTTCGTATTTAGAGGTTTTTATGAACGATTAACTTTGGATTATGATGTTAATGTACTGACGTTGTAGGGTTTTACCATGATTATGACCATTGACCTAATCAATGAAAAACATAGATTATGAATTCACTTGCATAAACAAGTTGTGCTCAATTGCTCAAAATGAGTAAGGAGTTATTTTGGATGGTTTCCTGGATTGTATAAATCATAAATTTTGAAAGGGGTACAAATCACTACAACTTACGAAAATTTTGTTTATTTGATGAAAGTATTGTTTATCGATAGATGTTAATTATATTCAACCTAATCGTGAAGCCGATTCACGAATCAGGACAATTGCAGTAAAGTCACATTAAGCACTAAAGAGTTTGTGTCACAAATAGTCAAAGGTTGTAATTAACATTAAATACGAACAAGGAAAATGCATGCTACGGAAGCACAATGGTGTTAGGAAAATGATTGTCATGTGAGCACATTTGTGTTAGGCATATATGTCGCGGGAGCACAATGGTGTTAGGCAAATGAATGTTGGGGGAGCACAATTGTGTTATGCATATGAAGTGGCAAGAAAATTGATGATCTAACTCTACCTTGCTTTCCTGACTCTAGCAGCGGGTTGGGTGGAAAGGAATTCCTGGACTCAAGCGAGGAGGATTGAGGGGAATCGCAAAGGAGTTATGATATCAATATTAAGACCTAGGAAAAGCTCGACATCTGGAAGAGAGGACTCTATTTGATGTTAGTGAGGAGAAATTTTTTGACTAGCAGGCAAAAGGGAGAGTAACCTCATATATAGCCTGTAAGGCCATATGGGAGTTGGTAAAAGAACTCAAGGGAGAGTTGGAAAATAACAAACGAAAAATGTGTTAACGAATTTTCAAAACAACTAGACTCTCACATGTCTTAATGTGTAAACGTGCCGAAAGACCTGAGTAGGAATGAATTCCCTCGGAGGCAGGGAGGAATGAGGAATTTTGAAAAATTTGGTTAAATTTTGAATAAAAGACGGGTGTTCCTCAAACCAAAGACTAGTTAAGTATCCAAATGTATGAGATAAAAGTCGTCCTCCCAAAAGATGAATAAATATGAGTTGCTTATGAATCAAATTCATTATAATTATGTATTATGAATATAAAAATACAATCAAAGACTAGAAGATTTTCCATAAATTGAAAATAATGATGTTGCAAAAGGACCCATTGTCTATGTTTCGAGTTGAGTTATAGAATTTTGACATGTATGACTAAATAAACTTCAGATAGACCCAATATTGTTATAGGAAACTACATGTCTTGACAAAATGGTGACTTGTGAAAAATTTGGAAAGGTCAAAGGTGGATCCAGATAGAAAAGAGGACTCTAGAGAAGAAGAAAATTGGTTGAAAATAGGAACACTGAGGACGATGTTATTTTTAAGGGGGGAAGGATGTAATATTCCTCCTCCATACCCCCTAAATATTCGGTAATTATTAATTTTTATTTTACATGTTTTCTGGTGAGGAGCTCAAGTCCAAGGCCCCACCGAAAAAACATTGTAACTCTATATGAGTTAATTTCCTAAGTTGTATACTTAGAATACTTAAGAAATGTAAAGGTTGGGAAGCTAAACCCACTAGGGCCAAAAGTGAATGGTTGGGAGCTATAACGTAAGATTCCCTTCGCACACGACCGAGAAAATGGAAAAATGTAAGCTAAAAGAATATTAGAAACCCCCCTTGCTCAGACAACCTAAGCTCCTAGGTATCAACCTAAGATAAATTAAGTCGCGACAAGGCTGATTACGCGGTTAACAAAACTAATGGATCTCTATGATCCTCTTCATTGGAGGAAACGAGATGTCCCACATAAAACTCATTATGGCACCAAATACCAAGGAAGCATGCTTAAATACACTACAAGTATAGATACGAACCATACGCAAAAATATGGAAAAGAATATCATGTAACAAAACATGCAAAAGAATATAACCACATATATATATATATATATATATATATGGGGATTACATCATAGGAATGGGAAATGGAAATGGCTATGTGCATAACATGATAATTTAAAGAGATGATAAATTCGACTTAGGGATATGAGGACTCTTTTCTCTATGCATGAATGAGTAGGTTAAAGGTGCGATTTCCGTGGAGGAAATCATGGTAGTTATTCCCATGACAAGAGGAAATCATGGCAATATGTCAGAATCTTAGGAATAATGGTGCCACTTAACTCCTAGAAAGCTAAGAGGGGTAAATTGAGGAATAATGGTGCCACTTAACTCCTAGAAAGCTAAGAGGGGTAAATTGATGTAGTATACCCGCGGTTATTAAGTTGTGGGGACGGAGGATCTCTGCCTATATAAGGCATTGCTCTTTACGTTTTGGAGGGGGAAGAACCTCACGATTTGAGAGGGAATGCACTCGAGAGAGGGGAAATGTGTAAGGATTCTACCTTAATACGTTTCCATTGATTTGGCATTGAGAATGGAAGAAGGGGCACCATTGTTGAGGGAAAATTACAGCGCCTGGAGCTCTAACCCGAGGGAGGATACACAATACCCTCCACACGCGACACTCATGGTAAAATTCTAGGTATGCACAGTAATGATTATCTGTATCACCTTCACCTAGATCATAAATCTATTTTGGTGCATTTGTTTTCACTGAATGCAAGTTGATATCTTGTAAAACTAGTTAAATCAGATTTGCTTTCGCTTGAAGTCTAAGATGTATCATGCGGTGTTTACTTTCATGGGTTGTGAATCTGACTTTGCGGGCTGTGAGTTCTAGCCGCATTTTTCTTTAGCACGTGTCTGCAATATATATATATATACTTACATACTTATAGATGAGAATCATTACCATCACCTATGTGTTGGATAGTAATCCATTGACTGTGAAAGGTATTGAATATAATTATGCAGCGACACTCTATCTGCGATGGGTATAAATGCGATCCAGTCTTAATTTTATGTTTTAAAGAAAAACTACATATGAATGCATGTGAGACTTTTACTCTCTATCTGCGAAGGGTAAGTTTAATTTTTAGTGTGAATTTTGTTCCCAAGGGGATTGTGCATACGACTGCATGCGAGACCCTAAACCTCTACGTGTCTTTTAATATGAGTCTGATGGGCCTGAATATGAGGTTTTCTCTAGCCAGGTTATATTTCCGTAGGTAAATACTTCGAAAGGTTTGGGGGTTCAGTATTTTTCCTTTCCTTGTGTCTACGTTGTATTTACACTGCGATTGAAAATGGAAGGTTCCAACCCTTGTTATTGCAGTGTAGGTTTTGTTTTTTCATACGCCCCTTTGTCTCCTTTGAAGATTTATATATTGGGTATGAACCAGCATATAGAGTTTGGACCTAGTGAACTCCATGATTACGTTCTGGTTTTCCTTACACATTGGGTAGTGTGATGTTCCCATTTCTCTTTGCCATGCTAGATAATCCACAACTATGATTTAGTCTTGTATTGGTTTGTTTGACTAAGTACGGATGTGCCAAATCCATGGATTTCATGTGAAGTCCCTGCCAGATCTAGATAGATCATGGCTGTGACTTAAATCTGATCTGTGCTGATGATTTTTCCACATCTAAGCCATAATCATGTCCTCGATTTTTGGCATAGGTTAGGGTCTGAGTATATTGCAATTTTGTGATATTTCTCTATGGTTCTGGAAGAGAACCATGAATGTGTTTTCAAGAATTAATCATGGTCTGCATTGATTTATATGTAACATAAATTTTGTTCCATATCACACAAATGTGCCATTCGGCGGGAAAAGTTATCCACCCAGAATCTTGCCAAAGTTGCAATAAAATGGAAACTATTAGCTACAATTAATTGCAATCTAAGGTTCAATTTCAGTTTTGATATGAACATATTTCATAATGGCTTTGAACCCTAGGTGCTAAAAAGAAAATTTATGAATAAACAACTAAAATTTATCCTATAGTGGTGGTATACTGGCTCATGGTTCTGCTTCGGGTATGTGTGTCTGGTCGTGCACAAGCAAGGCATACTATTATAAATTTGTTTTACTTCTCTCATCTCAATGAGCTGATTTATATGAGCATTATATTTTGTTTGTGTAGGGTGATGGAGTCAATGTCCAAGATGAAGGTCTAGGGGTAAGGTAGTTGGGTATTATGACAACTTACGTCAAGATTGACCCAAGATTGGTTAAACGTGACTAATATAACATTATCTTGATCTAAAAACCTGCTATGTACTGAAATTGCAAATAGGGAGGTATGAATGCTTAATTGTTACAGTAAACTTATATGGATACCAGTAGAGTTTGTTCCTTCCATAGCCTGACAGTAGTAGTGGATAGTTTATCATACTCTTGGTGAGACATAGTCTATGAGGAAAACTAAAATAAAGTATGGCAACGATGTTGTTGTGGAATTGTAACCTTTTAACGAAATAAATGTCACAAGATGTGACTGTTTGGTGGACGTGACCCATGGATTGGGTGAACCATGTACATTGGTGTCTCTCTTGTTCTTGTGTCTGAATGTATTTAATTTCCTCTTATTATCCTATGCACTTATGACATTGTTCTACAAAATGATAAATTATTTTAGAAAGGATAATCAAGAAAAGTTATGGTTACTTTGTTTGCACACTAGAACTGCCTTTAAGAACACTCTAAGGATGAGATGTTTGTATACTACACTTCTTAAGTTATAAATGATAATGTATTTGAATTAAATTAGGATGACTGATATATTGTGGATGGAAGATTGTAAAGATATGCCAGTAATAGGAATGGAAAAATGCCTCTTATGTTTCATTGGTTAGAATTAAAATGGTTAGTCCTTTAACTAGAGTATCTTTTGTTTAAAAGGGATGGTCGACCTCTGAATTGGTACCATTGATAGTAGATACATTACAGATAAAGATCAATGATTCAAATAAGTGGATTTAATCACTTAAGATCAGACCCATATGTTAGTCACAAGTCACTGTATGTTGAAATGTGGTTAAAGCAAGTTGAGTATGTATTCAAATGATAGATGGAAGTTGCTCTCTATTGAGATCAAACATTTTAGACCACAAAGTTTATGTTCTTATTAATATTAGTATTTGTAGCACAAATGGGGTACATATAATATCATAGATACATGGTAAGGCCTTCATTGGAAAACTATAATCTAAAAGAAAGATGGTAATGCATAAAAGACTATGCCATAGATTTTTGGCTTTATATAAATATGTGTCGTGAATAATTAACAAGGTTGCAGGTGCATATTGGTATTCAGACTAAACTATAGAGGAATAACAGTGTGTGTGGTTGTATAGAAGGTACTAGTCATTTTAATTCCATGATTAACAGAAAAATTATTTCTTTGGAGTTTTGGGTATGTTCCAAATGGTATCAGAGTGAGCTTCAAAATACTCGGGCCTACTTGGGCTCAGCATGAGGTTAGAAAGCAGGAAGATTGTTAAACCTAACCAATCAATTGAACTTGTTTTGAATGCATGGCAACGATGGACAAGGAAACAAGATCGAAATAGGTAACTAAGAGGATAAGTAATCAAATATCATGGAAAAGGTATGTTATTGCATTGTTGACAGATTTAAAACTAAAATTATGTAGTAATTCCTTCATACTTTTCTTAAACGGTATGTTTATGTTCAAATGAGAGAATGGGCTATAAATTTTACTCTTTATTCATTAAAATAGTATTTTCTTAAAAGAGAAATACTTATTACCAGGAAATAGTGGAAGTTATGTGTCTACATTGCCCTTTTGACAGGATTTGATATTGTAAGGAATCCCAAACCCTATGTAACGGTTAATGTAGAAAGCATCACTGCTTGAGGAAAAACTTGAAGACACCATTCATTTGTAAGGATGGTTGTAAGCATGGAAAATTAGACTTATCATAATATTTGGTTTAGAACTATTAGTTGTTCAAAGTATTGTGAAGATAAATTATTACGCATAGGATGAAAATTTTAAAGGCTAAATTTAGGCCAAACTAAATGCTAAATTTGTTACCAGCAAAAGTAGAGTGAGTAACCTATTGAAAACAAAAACTCTTAAGGGAAACAATGCATTCCATGTAGATGTATGATAACACAAGTGTAGTATCCAATACTAAAATTAGAAGAGTGGGAATATTAAAATCCTCGATATGTACCTTTAGGACTATGTCCTTGTGTTAAGAGGTAAGTGGGGTTATATGATTGAACGCCATAGAAAATATTCATATGTGACTAACGAGATCTAAGATATATACACTCCATCATGTTAAAACATTGTTGGCCTTTGGGAAACATGTTGGTTAAAAGGGTGTCGTCCCAACATTGAAAAATCATGTAAAAAAAAAAAAGTGGGTTGATTTAGAGGGAATAATATTCTAAACTTACGGTTACCTTAATGAACACTAGTCATTTTGTCTTCATATAAAAGTTTTAACACATAGGTATTCGTAACTTGCTCCACCTTGCTAAAAGGAGGTGCTGCTTAAAGTACAAAGACCCACTGAGAGGTATATGGTTGCCTCTAAAAGAAACTAATAGGAAACTAGTACTATATAGAAATTGGAAATTCCTATGTCTCTAGCTTGCCTCTCAGTAATATTGTGTAAAATATCCCTTTTTCTCGTAATTATCCAAAAATATACGAGTAAAGATGCTTAGCGATATTAATATTTGAAAATGATAAGTGAATGTACATCGTATAATGTTATGGACTAATCTTCTAGGTGTTTGCTTGGAACACTACCAATTGAAATGGACTATTGGTTACAAAATTCACTAGCTTAAATAGTGAAGTTAGACCACTCAAGAACGAGTGTTGTTTTACTCCTTATCTTAGGATAATTTTCATATTTCAAGGTTTTTATGAACCAAGGATTAGCTGTGGATTATGATGGTTATGTACTGACGTTGCAGGGTTTTACCATGATTATGACCATTGACCTAATCAATGAAAAACATAGATTATGAATTCACTTGCATAAACAAGTTGTGCTCAATTGCTCAAAATGAGTAAGGAGTTATTTTGGATGGTTTCCTGGATTGTATAAATCATAAATTTTGGTAGGGGTACAAATCACTACAACTTATGAAAATGTTGTTTATTTGATGAAAGTATTGTTTATCAATAGATGTTAATTATATTCAACCTAATCGTGAAGTTGATTCACGAATCGGAACAATGGTAGTAAAGTCACTTTAAGAACCAAAGAGTGTGTGTCACAAATAGTCAAAGGTTGTAATTAAAATTAAATACGAACAATGAAAATGCATGATGCGAGAGCACAATGGTGTTAGGTGTTAGTTTTTCAACATTAAGCTAGCATTATGTTAGGATCCTTACTGAGAGAATGACAAGTACAACAATATAACATAAGCACATCACAAGAGACAAGAGACACAAAGAGTTTTTCTCGGGGAAACCATAAAGGAGAAAACCCCGCAACTTCCTCAGAGATAGAATCAGCACCAAAACAGTAAAATCCCCAAAGCAGTAGTCTTCTTCTTATGTCTAGTCCTAGTATTTCCTTCCTCACTAATGCGCCACACTTGAGTGAGTGAATGATGTGTGTTACAAGTGATAAATAGAGAGGCTCTCACTCTCTATTTATATTCTTCCATTCACTTGAAGTGCACTCAATCATGTCGGCCTAACATAACAATTACTTACTAAAGCCTACATCTCTATGAGTGTATAATAACCCTAGTGCCCCAAAACTGGGGGGGACTTTAACAATGACTTGACATGACTTGTTTACATTATTGATCCTCCCAATCGAAACATCGGGGCATGCCAACATGACTCAAATACATAATATAAACATCCCGGAATAAACATCGGGTTACAATACATAAGATACATAGATGAATACATTTCAAAGTTACATATACATCAACACTCCCTCTTAACTAGGAAGGTATTCTTTCGACACAATTTTCAGCACTGGTCTTCTTCTCTGTATCAACTGGATCATCTCGTCATCAGCATCTTGAGTCTTCGGAGTCTTCAAGTCATCTTCATCTTCAAGTCAACTTCATTGGATCTGGATCATCTCTTGATCTGGATCAACATCACTGGACTGGATCTGGATCATCACTCGATCTGTATCATCTCTACTGGATCTAGATCATCACTCGATCTGGATCATCACTCGATCTGGATCATCACTGGCTGTCATCACTGGATCTGGATCATCACTGGTGCTTTCTCATGATTCTTCTCATCACAGGAAGTTCTATAGAGCCAACCCTTTTTCATGATGGTTGTAGGCCTACCCATCATGTAGGTCTTTTCCCAGCACTTACATTTGACCTGCTCATCAGTTAGGCACACCCAGCACTTACATCTGATCATATAGGAACCAATCCTATAGTCACATTAGAAAGGCCCAGCACTCACATTCACCAGCATGATAGGACATCACATCACTAACATCTGTGAAAAGGCTCAGCACTTACATCTGACCTACTCATCAGAAAGGCACATCCATCCAGGCGGGAACACATCCTACCATAGTGATGAATGACTCTCACCCAGGCTGAAACACATCATACCACAATGATGAAAGCTTTCCACACATTCACCCAGGCCGAAACACATCCTACCACAATGATGAACGACTCTCACCCAGGCCGGAACACATCCTACCACAATGATGAAATCTTTCTCCACTTACATTCACCTAGGCCGAAACACATCCTATCACAATGATTAAAGGGCCTGCACTTACATCCACCCAGGCGGGAACACATCCTACCAAAATGATGGAAAGGCTTGCACTCACATTTGATCTTGTAGGAACCAATCCTACAGTCATATCAGAATGGTCCCTAGTCCTCTTCGACTGAGTTACCTGGTAACTAACTAGGCAGCTCCATTCTCCTAGAGAATGGCAGTTTCCCTTACATCCGACCTGCTCATCGGAATGGCCAACACTCACATCTGACATGGAAGGAACTTAATCCTTTAGCCATGACAGAATGGTTCAGCCCTTACATCTGATCAAGTGGGAACACATCCCTCTATCACATCAGAATGGCTACTCAGTCCCACACTGAGTGATCCTGGTAACTGACCAGGTGCCTCCATTCCTAGAATGGCAATTGCCCTTACATCTGTCCTACTCGACAGAATGGCTAGCACTCATATCTAATATGGAAGGGTTCAACCCTCTCACCATGACAGAATGGATCAGCCCTTACATCTGACCATGGAAGGAACCAATCATCTCACCATGTCAGAATGGCTATGGGTCTCATCACTTTCTCTTGGAGGGAACCTCGATCTGGAGAACACCAAGTCTCTCCCTGAAGTACTCGAACTTCAGTCTATCCAATGGCTTCGTCAATACATCAGCTATCTGTTCCTCCGTTGCAACATACTGGAGCTTCACTGCTCCTCTCTGCACCATATCCCTGATAGAGTGGTACTTGATCTCGATATGCTTTGACTTGTCATGGAACACTGGATTCTATGACAACTTCACGCAACTCTGGTTGTCACAATGTATACAAGTAGAATCCAACTGGAGATCAAATATATCATACAGTAGCTTCCACAGCCATACTGCCTCACAACTAGCTGAATAAGCTGCGACATACTCTGCTTTAGTTGTACTCAGTGCCACAAAGGATTGCTTCCTGCTAAACCAAGAGATCACACCTGATCCCATACTGAAGCAACATCCTGAAGTACTCTTCTTGTCGATGGCACTTCCTGCCCAAAATGAATCAACATAACCTTCCAGGTTAATCTTTTGATTCGCATCATACTTGAGCCCATAATCAACCGTACCCTTCAGGTACCTCAGAATATGCTTTGCAGCAGTCAAGTGAACACTTCTCGGATCTGTCAAGTACTGGCTCAAGGTGTTCACAGCAAAGCAAATGTCTGGTCTCGTGCTCGTCAGGTACATCAATGACCCAATCATCTGACGATACATCGTGGCATCAACTGACTCTGATGAAGCATCACTCGATAGCTTCAGGTTCAATGCCATAGGTGTTGCCATAGCCTTGCAGTCCATCATCCCAAACATCTTCAGGATCTCTATTGCATACTTCCCTTGTCCAAGGAAGATCCCACCTGTACTCTGCCACACCTCCATACCTAGAAAGTAATGCATCATCCCCAAGTCCTTCATTTCGAACTCAGCAGCAAGCTTTCTCTTTGTATCAGGAATCAACCCATCTGTACCTGTCACAAATAAATCATCTACATATAGTAGGAGCAACATTGGGTTGCCATCTTCAACCTTGTAGTAAAGGTTGGAATCTGCTTTACTCTTGGTAAAGCCCAAACTGGATAGAAAGCTGTCAATTCTACCGTACCAGGTCCTGGGTGCCTGTTTTAATCCATACAGGGCTTTCTTCAATCTGCATACATGAGACTCTCTGTCATGTGTCTCAAAACCGAGTGGCTATTCTACATACACTTCCTCTTCCACTACACCATTCAAGAAAGCAGTCTTGACATCCATTTGGTGTATCTTCCATTTCATCACTGCAGCCAGAGCAAGTACTAATCTGATGGAAGTGTATCTGGCTACAGGTGCAAAGGTCTCTTCATAGTCTACTCCCTCTTTCTAAGAGAATCCTCGAGCTACAAATATTTCCTTATACTTTTCAATGCTATCGTCTGCAGCATGCCTGATCTTGTAGATCCATTTGGAAGTGACAACTGACTTCCCTTTTGGTCTTGGGACAACATCCCAAACATCATTCTTCATGATCGATTTATATTCTTCGATCATAGCATCCTTCCATTCTTTCTGCTCTATCGCTTCTACATAACTAGAAGGTTCTTTATCAATAAAATCACATAGTAAAGCTACATACCTGGAATTAGATCTAGTCCTCTTTCTTTCTCAGTGATTCTCTATTTCATCCATATGTTGATTTATCTTCAATGCTTATAGTTCAGTTTTAATTTCTTCAATTTGTTGGTTCTAATATAGTTTTTCCTCTTCATGGCCTTGTTACTTATTCTTCCTCTCTATATCTGATTTTTTGGATGAGCACGCCATGACATTTCTGGAGATCTTTTGTATATCAATCGCATCTCTTGAGACCTTGTCTCAACTTAGAGACCTCACCGATTGCACAATCATTGGTGTAATGGTGTTCTATTGTCCTTAACTAAGACCTGTGCTTATCCATTGATGTGGGAAGGTGTTTTCATCTAAGCAAATTTAGCAATGCTCCTTTGCGTTTAGAAGTCTCTTCAAAATGTGTGTTGAGATGTGAGAATCCAGGTTCCCTTTGGTTGAGAAGCGATTATCTAGCTCAAGAGTACTCCTATATCTCTTTGTGTTAAGGAGATTTAGGAGAGAGACTCCCACATACCTTAAGGCATTTAAGTAGAACAAAGTGATTTGGAAAGATACAATGATGTCTTAAGAATGGAGAAGCTACTTGGTCGTATATAAATTAAGTGTTGTTGTTGTGTCATATCCCTTATGAGTATAGAATTTTTAACATAAAAAAATACACACAAAAATATATTTAGTATCCAAAATGTATAAAAAAGTTAACATTTTTTAATAACAAAGTAATGACAACTTTATATAATTTAATAATAATAATATCTAAATATAATTTAATTCTAAATTGAACTATATTTTCCAATTACTTATAACAACTTTATCTTTTCAATTTTTTATTATTATTTCAATTTAATTCAAAAAAAACATTTATAATTTTTTTCATAATCTCTTTTTCATTTATTTAAAAATGTCATTAAAAACACTTTAAAAAACTAAATTGTAAAGAAAAACAAATCACCTTTAAACATAAAAAGCTTTCATAATAAATTTATTAATAATTACAAACTAAAATTAAGATATGGTAAGTATTTGATTTTATCCATCTTAAAAACCATTGATTTTACTCATTAATTTGTATTCATTTTAATGCATTATTGATCTTACTAACTAATTTAGAGTGAGCTTTAATGGCATCCATTGCCATTGGTCTTACGAGGCATATAACACAACCGTTGTGAAGAAATTTTGATGTTCACTTCGACTCTATTGAAGGTTATAATGTATTAATTACAGTTTGAAGATTTATTACCAAAAAAAATAACAACTATTATATAAAATTCCGTTTAACTAGATAACATTCCATGCCCTCAGATTGATCTCGTTTACTTTATTTATTTAAGAATATTTGTTTGATGTTTTAAGTGGAAGTGCTAGTAATATTCAACGCTCTAAATATTCAATCCATACATTAATGGAAAGAAGGGTATAGTACACAACGTGGCCCACGAATAAATTAATGCAATGAATTGTACTATACATAACGTGGATGGAAGCCCGGGACAGGTGTCCAATGGCACCCCGGGCTCAATCACGTCAACCAAAACTATAGCATAGACTTTGGTTTACTAAATAAAATTAATCATAGACGGCAACTAATGCTTCCCTCTTCTGTACAAACTTATCTCAAAAGTCATCGCGGTCAGAGTCAAGCCCTTCATGGACTCCGGCATTTCTCAAGAACAATATGGGTTTCTCAAAAATCGACAGATCGTTGATCCCATTGACATTGTTCAGGAATCCCTGCACTCTATAAAATCTAAAAATCTCTGTGCATTCATCCTTAAGGTTGACCTCATAAAGGCATTTGACAGGGTAAATTGGACCTTTATTCGCCTTATCCTGATTCAGATCGGTGCTCCCCTTCAAGCTGTCAATTGGATTATGGGTTGTATCTCCTCTGCTACCTTTGTTGTACTTATTAATGGCACACCCACTAATTTTTTTCCTGCCTCGCGTGGCATTCGTCAAGGATGCCCTCTTTTTCCATTGCTCTTCATCCTTGTTATTGAAGGCCTTAGTCTGTTAATTGTTGATGCTCGTCGCCATGGTCTTATCCGAGGAGTCAAAATCAACTCTTCTCTTGCCCTAACACATCTTCTCTTTGTTGATGATGTTATCCTCCTGGGCACCGAAACTCTTCAAGAATGGGCAGCCTTTGATGTGATTCTTGATACATTTTGTAAAGCATCAAGTATGTCTATAAGTCTGGATAAATCTGTACTTCTACATAACTGTATTCCTGCTCCTGAACTCATTAATCTCTCCAAAGTTGTCCCTTATAAACTGCTCCCCATCACTATGGGCTTCAAGTATCTTGGGTTTTTCATCAAACCCCTCGGGTACAAATCCAAGGATTGGTTTTGGCTTGTACAAAAATTTGAAAAGAAAATCATTCTGTGGACTCACAAGCTGCTCTCTTTGGGAGGCAGGTTGGTTCTTGTGCAATCTGTTCTCTCTAGTATCCATGTCTATTGGATGGGTTTAGCTCCATTACCGGTCTCTATCTTGCATAAACTCAGAAGCATTACTTTCGCTTTCTTATGGGGATCATCAGGGAATACTCATAAATACCACCTTGTAAGATGGTCGGACTTATCTTGGCCAAAGAAGTTTGAAGGATGGGGAATCAAAAATCTTCATTGGTTCAGCATTGCTCTCCGTCTTAAGACATTTTGGAGAGTTCTCTTCAGTGATAGTCTTTGGCATCGTGTACTTATCTCTAAATATCTGAGGCAGTCCACTGTCACATCTTGGCTCCAGGAGAAAAAATTCAATACTAGGGGTGTTGCAGCTATCTAGAGGGGGTTTATTCAAACTCTTCCCTAGATGGGATCCCATCTTACTTGGCAAGTGGGGAATGGTAATGATATTCTTATTGGTACTGATCCTGTGATTGGAAATCCTGCTTCTTTTCACTTTCCTGAAGATATGAGAACATATCTGGAGGACCTGGGAATTATCACTCTTGCACAGGCACATAATTCTTTACCAGATGCTCATCACTACTGGTTTACTACTGATGAATTATATCTGGAAGGTGATTGGATAAATATTTGGAACTCTTTTATCAGGTGCCTGGATCTGAATGGCATTCGATTAACTAATGCATATGATTCGCTGATCTGGGAATATAATAATATTAATGGTTTGATCTCTGCTCATAAAGTGTATGAATGTATTGTCAATTCATATCAACCAGACTTGGGCAGTCGACTGTACATCACTCTTTGGTCGAGTCTCCTTCCAAGGAAGATTGGATGTTTTACATGGTTGGTTTTGAAAAATAAAATTCTCACCTGGGACAATTTACAGAAGAGAGGGAAAATAGGGCCAGGTATTTGCTCCATGTGTTTTGCAAATGATGACACTGTCCACCATATTTTCACTAGCTGTCAGATATGGAGATGTATATTGGGGGCTGTATGTGATCAATTGCAGCTGAGTATTCCTCCTGTAGCGGATTCTATTTCAGTCTTTTTTGAAAAATGGGTTGCATCCTATCACCGTATCTCGGCACTGTTTTACATCCCTCATTTTGCGATTTGGGCTGTATGGAAGGCTCGTAACAGAGATGTTTTTGATGGTAATAAGGTTAATATATTGTGTGTCATGCACCATATTTTAAACGCTGCTCATATTTCTTACTCTCGGCCTGTCACTAAGGGAAGGAAAATAAAACAGTCAGACAGATCAGGCATAGACCATTAATGATTTTCCCATGTGGTTACTTCGATGGAGCATCTACTTCTTCAGCTGGGGGCATTGGTTTTTGTTTATATCTTAACGAGAATCACCATCTTGAATTTGCACTGGGGGTCGGAAAGGGATCCAATACAAAAGCAGAACTTCTCGGACTTTGGTCAGTTCTGCACTCATCCCAAATGATGGGTATCCCTTTAGCTCACATTTACGGTGACTCACAGGTCATTATCAATTGGGCTAAAGGTATTTCTGCTCTTTCTCCACCAGAGCTCCTTCACTGGTGCAGGGAATCTCAAAAGCTTCTTAAAAGCTTCAAAGATCTCTCCATCATTCACATCTATCGGGAATACAATGGGATTGTAGACCGTCTTTCAAAACAAGCACTCACATACTCTCCTGGTTCTTGGTGTTTTTTTGAAATTTTTGATGACCATTTGGTCACTAGTGACTCTTTGCAGCTCCTTTGAGACTGTATTGGGGATTTCTCCCCTTCATTTTGGATATGTACTGTATGTTGACTGAGTGTCTCTTTTGGACCGCAGCTCTGGTCTCATGTTTCCCGATAGATAGGAATGATGAAGAAAGATCATTTACATGATGAAGCAGATTTCTAATGGGATCTCTTGTTATTGCACTCCTTTCCCTCCGGCTGCAATTGGATGTGATCCAGTATCGTCTTGATGTATTTTTGCTGATGTTTTCCCTTTTGGGTGGCTGTTAACAAGGCCCTTTGATTCTTAATAAAGAATAACAAGAACTGATTTTTTCTTCCTGAAAAAAAAAAACTAATGCTTCCCTCCCTGCTTAATTATGTGCCATGGTGCTTAGCTTTTGATCCACGTGTTGTCAAATTAATAATAAATAAAAACAAACCGAAAAAACATAACAATAAGGTATAAATAAAAAAAAGACAGAAAAAAGCTGTAACGGTATAAATAAAAACAAACTGAAAAAACATAACAATAAGGTATACATAAAAGAAAAACGGAAAAAGCTGTAACGGTACTATGCCAGCCTGTTTGGCATTGGAAAACGTGCAAAAATATGCCAGTTGTAAGAGGATTTAAAATATCCAAAATCCAGGAACATGATTTTTATGTTTAGGTTGGCAAATCAAAAGAGGAACTACATTTGTGAGAAGCCGCCTTGCGTTTCTTGCCTGCGACAACAGAACTGGAGAGGAGCTGCATTTTATTTTGCCTGGGAGACCTGCGATATTTGTGAGGTTAGTTGGTGGAAGAGAGAGAGGAGCAGAAAATTAAAGATCAGCAACATTTGTGAGGTTCTAGGCTCGATGGCAGAAGAAAACTGGAGAGCAGCAGCAAGAAATGTTTGGGAGAAGAAAACTAGCGAGTGGAGGCGAAAATATTTTAGGGTTTGATGGATTTGTCTCTGGTTTCGATTTTTTATTTATTTTATTTTGAGCATGGCCATGCTTTTTGTTTTCCATTCTGTTTGTGGCCATGACCTATTTTATTTTGACCATGGCCATGTCTTTTTTCTTTAATTAGTTCGTTTTTGAATTGCATTTGTTTCATTTAATTAATTCGTTTTTGAATCGCATTTGTTGTGTCTTTGGTCCGTTTGAGGTTGATTTTTTCCTTTATATATTTGTTTTTAGAATTTGGGACTCGTTTGCCTGGTCGTTGGAGTGGCCAAGAACAAAAACAAAAATGAGATGGAGAAGTTGTGTCTCATCTGTTGGAAAGGAGAGGGACGATTATGTTGTAGAGAACACAAAAGGAAGAGTTTGATACATGAACAACAGTGAAGGCTAAGAAGTTTATATATTTTATTTTTTAATTTACATAGATGACATTGCAATCCATTACTATGGTTAGATTTGCTAGAGCAATTCATCTTGCTATTTTTCTGAATATATTATATTTTGTCGAGGAGCACAGATGTTGAGATAAAGACGAATGCACAGAAAAAACAGAGGCGCAGAGGGTTTATGAAACACATAAAACGCAGATGCTGAGGGTTTTGGCGAATGGAGGTGAGATTTCTTGTTTGGATTTGTCTTATTTATCATGTTTTATCCGACGTAGTAGTTTTACTTATTCAATGTAGTTTTTTATTTTTATGTTGTTGGTTTTAGATCACACCCAAACCACTCGTAGAATCTATGATGGGTTTTTAAATTTTATTTGTATTCCAATTTAATGTAGGGTTTTGAAAAAAATGAAAGGCTTATACTATTTATGTATGTGTTTTGTTTTGTTATTTACTAGGTTTTTTTTACATTGTTAGTACAAATAGGTAGATAGAGTTTTTAAATGTGGAAAATCATCTCTAGCTAAAATTTAGATTGTATTCTTGATATTATGCACTGAATATATTTATAGGTATTGTGGGGATTTTGTAATAGGGATGCATAATTTATAGCTATTGAAGTCCTTAAACCATTATGAGTTTTTTTAATTTTTACTTATATTCCAATTCCATTTCAACATTTTGAAAAAAAAATGAAAGGCTTATATTATTTACTTGTTTTGTTTTAATATTTATTAACTTTTATTTTTTTACATTGTTTATCATTAGAGTTGCATAAAGCCATTTCAAGCTAAAATTTACGAGATAAAACCCTTATGTTTCTATTTAATAATATTAGAGTTTGTATCTGTAATGGTTTTCTTTCTGTTATTTAATTTCTGTTATTTAATTTAAAAGGATCAATTAAATTCTTAATATGATATAGTGTTTAATAATTAGAGTGTTTAAAGATATGTGATGGGTTCTTTTAATTTTTACTTATATTCCAATTCCATGTTAGAGATTTGAAAAAAATGAAAAGCTTATATTATTTATACATTTTATTATTAACTGGGTTTTATTCTTTTACATTGTTTGTTAGGTGGCAGCATAAAACCATCTCATCTTCAAATATAGAAGATTAAAAAGTTATGGGCAACTAGTTATTTTTTTCTTTTCTTCTAAGATTTTATTTAAATGAATCAATTCCAAAAAAAATTTATATTCTGAATATGTTGTGTAGGGTTTATAGAGTTTAATTATTTGACATTGTTTGTTTGTAAATGTGGCATTCAGATAGTAAATATGTCTAAAGCAGATTGATAAGGGCTTGTAAGGATGGTTAAAACAATCTATTGAAGATACTATATTTCTTATATGATGTTATTTTAATAGGTGACATGGCTTGCTTATTTTGGGATATTATGATTATCAAACCCTCTCCTATATTTGCAAACCTAGGATATTTCAACTGTTAGTTCAAACTTCTTTCCTGTCTTGATTGATATTTCAATTATTTCCTACTTTTTTATTGTCATTCAATTCTTTCCATTCCTAAATAAAACTTGGCAAAACCTCTTACTTAGACTAGCAAATCTAAAACTGATGGGTACTGGTCTATTGAATAGAACAGATTCTCAAATCTAAGATTGATGGGTACCAGTCTATTGAATAGAACATATTTTCATATTTTCTTATGAAAAGTATTCTTTAACCATGTTTCATACCCTACTTATTTTGGGATATTATGATTGGTCAAAGCCTCCCAAATAAGGGTGGGCTATTTCTTAAGTTCTTTTGAGCTTTCTTATTTCTTTATTGCCTTGATTGAGTGTCTCTCCAATTGATAACCAGCCATTACTAAATATCTTTGGACATAGTATCTGTCTTCCTCTTCGTAGCTAGTGTCAAATTGTTGCTTACTAGATTTGCTTGCATGGCCTCTAACAGAACTATCTATGCAATAACCTGATCTAAAGGTAGCCAAACCTAAAGCTACATATGGAAAAGTAATAGGCTATAACTCTTAATCTTATTCGAAAGCCCGAGGCAAATAGAATGATATACATAGAAAGGGGGCAGTTAGAACTATCTGTGCTATAACCTGATCTAAAGGTAGCCAAACCTAAAGCTACATATGGAAACGTAATAGGCTATAACTCTTAATCTTATTCGAAAGCTCGAGGCGAATAGAATGATCTACATAGAAAGGGGGCTCCGCCCTAATTCCTAGTTGGGTATGCTCAACCCGCCCCAACCATGACTACAATTTTCTCATTATTATGACCTGAATGATAGTTACAAATGAAATATCCAATCTGCTATGCTACAAAGTATGATTTGCGTCCTTCCCTCAACATCATGACTACTAATTTTATATTGGTGGGTTTTTTAGAAACTCATCAAACTTAAAAAGGTCCATATTGTATCCCATTCATCTTTGCATAGATCATTAAACATGACGATAATTGAGTTCACATCTCATCATAAATTAAAATGTAATAATCTGGGATTCGTGGGAAGACACTTAAGAACCTAATTAGAAAATAACGTAGATGATCCAAAGGTCCTGACTAAAGGTAAGATTTTGAGACTTTCTAATTATGTGGGGAAGATACACTATTTGTGGGGGTAATTGAGTGCTAGCTTACCTAGAAGGAGAATAAGTAATTTTCCTTGATGCATGGTATTTGCCCACCGTTTAGGTGTGAATTACCTTACTTCATATCTAACCCTGATTAATGCTTATATATCGTGAATTCCTGCTGGAACCTTTTGTGACTTTCTAATTATGTGGGGAAGATACACTATTTGTGGGTCCTGACTAAAGGTAAGATTTTGTGACTTTCTAATTATGTGGGGAAGATACACCTGATTTATGCTTATATATCGTGAATTCCTGCTGGAACCTTTTGTGACTTTCTAATTATGTGGGGAAGATACACTATTTGTGGGTCTTGACTAAAGGTAAGATTTTGTGACTTTCTAATTATGTGGGGAAGATACACTATTTGTGGGGGTAATTTAGTGCTAGCTTACCTAGAAGGAGAATAAGTAATTTTCCTTGATGCATGGTATTTGCCCACCACTTAGGTGTGAATTACCTTACTTCATATCTAACCCTGATTTATGCTTATATCGTGAATTCCTGCTAGAACCTCAGAGCACAACACAACATATCTGAGAACATCTGAGAACATTTGCTCAGAGAAAATCTATTATGGTGGGTTGGGCTTAGCCTTCTATATCAATATCCAGGGTATGAGAACCTCTACTTTGACGAGCAAATCAAACATTTCTTTTCCTCCTTGATATCTAAAATTTCCAAATAGATAGCGTGGATCTACAAATAGGTAGTATAGAAAGTAACCTTGTTTCTTCTTGAGTCTTGTTATGGTGGTATAGCACTTTAATCTTCTCTTTTGGATAGTGCCTCCCCTTTGCGCTTGGCTAGCAGTTTTCCAACTTGAGATCAAGTTTTTTTCAAGATACTTATCTTTTGTATGGATATTTTAAATTTGAGTGATTTCATGCTTTATGTATGCCTCAAGCCAATTATTTAGTTTCATTTTTTTCAATAAATTTATTATTTCATTTAGTCATTCATTTAGTTTTATTCTTTTTAATAAATTTATGATGTAATTTTAGTGTTTTATGTTTTTTTATATGTATTTTTCTCTTTCTGTACAGCATGAGTGGGCTTAATAGTGGTTACCTTTGTCTTTAAAAATATATTATTATTATTATTATTACCAATAATTTAGTCCCCACTAATGCCATGATGATACTTCACATCCAAGGACTTATCTCTTATAATAAAGTGTAGATTTAGACACTTTTCCTTCTGTATCTGAAAATATGTTTTAAAATTGTTTTGATATTTTATTATTTGAAAATAAGATTTTATTATAATTTTAACATTTTTCTTTTTTCAAACAGGAGGAGATGGAGCGCATTGGGAAGAATTCTATTTGGACAAAAGTAGATGGAGAGTGCTATAGAGTGTACTTGGATAAATGTAAAATGTGTCATTTGATAAAGGAAGGAAGCACTTGTAAAGTTATAAATATATACGGGACTCAAGAAACTTGTAGAGTTATATATACAAGGGACTTTGATTGAGAATCCTTTGGGAAAATGTAAATTGTATAGTTATATATATAAAGGGGATTCAGATAGAGAATCCTATTGTAAAATGTAAATTAACATACATTGTACATCAATAAAATCATTATTATTTTTGTTAGGGAAGGGGCAAAGCCCCTTTCCACAGCTTTCAAGGATAGCTTGGATCAAAGCTACCTTGAAAGAGTCTCTTTTGATTTGTTTTTTTTTAATATTTTGATAATATTTAATTTTATATATATTTTTAAATAATAAATATATTTTTTGTTGCCAAATTTTAGATGAAGTAAAAATGACATGTTTACACTTTACATGTATATAATCTTCATACTTTTTAAATACAATGTTTATTTAATCTTAAAAATATATAATTTTTACATTTTTAAAATTCAATGTTTTTCACCTTACAAGTTCATGTATATAATTTTCACACTACATTTTTAAAATTCAATGTTTTTCACTTTACAAGTACAGGTATATAATTTTCACACTTTTTAAATACTATGTTTATTTCATCTTAAAAGTAAGTAATTTTTATATTTTTAAAATTTAATGATTTTCACTTTACAAGGATATAATTTTCACATTAAACCATTTTAAAAGTTTTCACATTTCAACCATTGTAAATTTTTAAATTTTTTATTTTTCACTTCATAAGTATATAATTTTCACACTTTCAAAATTCAATGACATTTTTAACCATTTTTAAATTTTTTGATTACACGTATATGTTTTTCACACTATTTAAATACAATGTTTATTTCATCTTAAAAGTATATAAATTTTACATTTTAAAATTCGATGTTTTCTACCTGTTAGTATTTAATTTTCAATTTTAGAAGTTTTCACATTTAACAATTTTTTATTTTTTATTTTACACAATAATGGTTCGTTTTATAAGTATATAATTTTCACACTTTCAAAATTCAATGTCACAATTAAACATTTTTAAATTTTTGATTCAGAATTCATTTTTTTTCTAAATAACAAGTATTTACATTTAATACATTTTAAAAGTTTTCACACTTCAACCATTTTAAATTTATGTTTTTTCATAAAATTTCACTTTACAAATATAACTATATAATTTTTGTATTTAACCATAATCTAACAAGTAGTTTCCACACAACAATTTTAAATTTATGTTTTTTCAAAAAAAATCACTTTACAAATATAATTATATAATTTTTGCATTTAATAATCCTAAAATAACAACTTTTCACAACAATATATTTTTTTACATTTAATAATCTCAAGATAACAAGTTTTCACAACAATAATTATTTTTTAAAATTAATCGTATAATTTAATTAATTTATATAAAATCAATGTTATTTGTGTTTTGAAAATAATTTTTTTAATAAAAAATATATTTATAAAATTATTTTACAAAAAAAAATTAAAATTTAAAAAATAATATGTAAAATTATGAAAAAAAATTTAAATATACAATGTTATTGTTGTGTTTTGTAATGTTGTTTATGTTATAGTAGTGCTGTACTCTGTTGTTTATATTTAATTAGGCACACATACATGCATGTCATATTTTGCAACTTTATTGAGATAACATAATACATTTTAATATTGTTGGTTGTATTTTGTTTATATAAATTTATATTTTTTGCAATTATATTATTACATCAAATTAATTAATTTAATTTTTTTTATGTTACATTAAATGATAAATAAATTTTAATATTGTATACTGTATTAAATTGTTAATAAATTCTAACATCAAATTTAATTTTTTATTTAATTTATTTTTATATTCTTTTGGAAACTTTTGTAAGTTTATTAATACACCATAATACATTTTAATATTTTTTTTAAAATTTTTTGTAAGTTTATTAATACAATATAATACATTTTAGTATTGTTTTTACCAAACTTTTGGTAAGTTTATTAATACAACATAATACATTTTAATTTTGTATGATAAATAATCAATAAAGTTTAATATAAATTTATAATTTTTAAGAATTTTATTATTATAAAAAATCAATAAATTGAAATACTATATATTAGATTTTGTTAACATAAATTTATAATTTGTTGCAAAATATTTATTATTACAACAAATTAATTAATTTTAATATTGTATGTTGAATTAAATTGTTAATAAATTTATATGTATTGAAACATTTTACAACATAATACATTTTAATTTGTATATGAATTAATAAATTAATAAATTTTAATATTATAGCTTGCATTTGGTTAATAAATTTTAATATTGTATATTTAGTTTTACTAATTTGTTGATTTATTTATATATATACAATTTTTTGAATTATTTTGCAATTTTACTGATACAACATAATATACTTTAATTTTGTATGATACTAATATTTATATAAATTTATAATTTTTACATTTTTATTATTATAATAAATTTTAAAATTATATGTTGCATTTAGTTAATATGAAATTGTAATTTTTGCAATTTTATTACTACAAGAAATTAGTTAATCTTAATATTGTATGTTGTATATTTTGACATTGTATGTTGCATTAAATTGTTAATAAATTTTAACATAAACTTTACTTTATTGATTCAACAAAATATTTATACAAATTATGACATTGTATGTTTAATAATTGGTAAAATTTAATAGATTTGTAAATTTTACAACTTTATTAGTACAACAAAATGATATAGCAATAATTTCGTATAATAAATAATCAACAATTTTCTTATGAATTTATAATTTTTACAATTTTCATCATTTTTTTTTTCCAAAGAAAAAATTCGTAAATATTTTATTCACATTCAGCAGATGGATCAAAAGTCCATTATACAATAAAAACAACTATGAAGTTGTCAAAAATACAAATATTTGCCTCATCTTGAGCACAAAATACCATAATCAAATTCAAAAAAACTAGCCCAACTAAAAGTTGTCATTACAAACATAATACCATTACCTTTCAGCAGAAAATCAAATAACACGCCTGAATTAACCATCAAACAAGTCTGATCAAAGCAGACTTTTTTTCATCATTCCTCAACTAGTCAGGTCAGATCATCTGAGAATGGTGATCCCAAGCAAAACAGCCCAGAGCATAACTAGTTGGCTGAATAGCCTCATCAAAAACATAATAATGCTAGAAAAAAACACAGCAAGTAATAAATTGGCCTTCCATGCCATCAATGAAGAAATTCATAACCAAATCTGTGCCAAGAAAGATGCCAATCAACCCACCTGAAATGCTCTTAGAATATTTACTTGAAAACCACCAGAGGCAAAATGAAGCATAATAATTTCAGCCATAGCATCATATCCAGAATGGAACCAAGTAATAAAGCTGATCACATCATTGAATCCATGAATGCCCAAGCATTAAAGTCGACCAAAATAAATCTCAAAGATAAACTAGATACTATCAGAAATTACCATAATGCATGCAACCATCATCAAAATACAGTCAAATACTGTAAATCAATAGCTCACAAAAACCAATTTTTAGAAAACCTGAAAGGTTTCCACAATTGCTGCATCTCTTTGTTAACAGATACCCCAGGATCCCTCAAGAATGCTGCCACCTGCTTTAGCCAAAGTATCTGCTTTGTGGTTTTGTTCTCTATAAATGTGTTTGAAAGACACATAATCAAGACTGTCAGCTAAACAATGAACATCTTGAAGAATCATGGCTAATTCAGTATTTAGTAACCGATACTTACCAGATGCCCAGTTTATAACTAACTGAGAATCCCCAAAAACTTGAATTTTATCCAAATTATGATGCCTGGTCAACCTAAGAAGAAGCTTAAGTGCACATAATTCTGCATAATTATTTGTGCCCAATCCTAAACCTGCTTTGAAAGAAACAAAATGGAAATCAGATATGAACAGAATACCTCCAGCCCCACAAATCATTGGGTCCCCAGCTGCAGATCCATCAAAGTAACCCTATGCATAAGTTTTATCAATTTCTTCCACAAAGATTGATCTGATAGAGACCACAGGTAAGGACTGTGGTAAATTCTTCATCAAGCCCAAACTGTAGCTTGATACCTGTGGAGGGGTTGTGACAAGATCCTCAAAACAAGACCTATTTCTTGCAATCCAAATAAACCAGAGTACAATGATAGGTAAATATTTGATAAGAACCACTTCTGATATAAAGCACCAGTTTTTAAAACAAGGAGACAGGGAATCTCCATACCATAAATTATTAAGTTTCAAATGATCCTCAATAATTGACCATACAGATTGAGTAAAAGGGCATTCCACAGCAATATGAAAATTAGATTCACAACTCTGTTTGCATAAAAAGCACCTTCTAGGACCTTCTCTACCCCTCAAACAAAGAACATCCCAAGTCAATGCTTTATTTGAGAGTAAAAACCAACTAAATTTTTTTGTTTTTAGTGGACACTTCATCTTCCAGATGACCTTCCACCACCAGATCGATTCCACTTCTCTATTCATTAGCTCATCATAACCCTCTTTTGGAGAATACTTGCCTGTTTTGGATAAATTCCAGATAAGACAATCATCTGCAGCAGATAGTCGGACATGGCTAGAATTGAGAATGGCAATATATCCATTCCAAGCATCAATCTCATGAGGGTCAGTAAATCCAATAGTGTCTGCAAATAACCATTTTTGAGGCATCAAATCAGACATACAATGAATTCCAATGTCAGAAATGAATTGAAAACCAGCCAAATGTAATTTTTCTACCATAGGAGATGGAAGAGCATGTCTCCATTTACAACCAGACCACGGATCTAATCCAATACGGACATCCTTACCAGCACCAATCTTCCAGACCAGAGAATTACCAATGAGATCAAAGGCCCAAAGAACAGCTTTCCAACAAATAGAAATGTTCTTTTTCTTTTTAGCGGAAGATCTAATCCAATCCAAAATATTCATTGGAGAAATATATTTCTGAAATGCAATATTAACCCATAAACCCGAGCCATGAATGATATTCCAGACACTTTTTGCTACAAGTGCCTTGGCAAATAAAACAGGAACTTTGAGTCCCCATCCACCCATAGATTTAGGCATAGCAAGTAACTTCCATGAAATCCAGGGTAAACCAGAAGAGTTTTGTTTACCAGCCCAAAGGAAATTAAAACAAAGCTTCCTAATTTTGTCTATGACTCCCATGGGTACCCAGAAATACATCCAATACACAGGTATGGCCTCTAAAACAGCTTTTATCAAGATCAACTTTCCTCCTTTGGATAACCAACGGAAGCTCCAATTCTGAATCCTTTGTTCAAATTTAATAATCAGCCAATCCCAATCCTTAATCCGATATCTGCATGGTTTTAAATGAAACCCAAGGTACTTCATGCCCTTGACAATTCTGTCAACACGAAAACTGAAGATATTATGTAATGTAATAACTTCAGAATCATCCATACAGGAAAAATATAAAGATGATTTATTAGCATCCCAGATGCCTTACAAAAATGCAGTAAAATCTCATAAAGAGTGGAAAGAGATTGTTCATAACCATCATTAACCATGACAATATCATCCACAAAGAGTACATGAGTTAAAACTATATCATTACCAAAAGGTAACCCATGATAAGTCTCACAGAATTTAGCATGAAGAATAGCCCTCTCAAGACCTTCAACCACAATAAGAATCAGAAGTGGTGCCAAAGGACACCCCTGTCTGAGTCCCCTACCAGATTTAAAAAAATTGGTAGCAACACCATTGATAAGCAAAGAGAAAGATACAGAAGATAGATTGCTCATGACCCACGCAATAAAGTTTCCAGCGAAACCCATTTTTGCTAAGATAACCTGAAGATAGGTCCAGCTGACTCGATCATAAGCTTTAGAAAGATCGATCTTAATCATGACATCTTTTAAGGATTTAACATGCATAGTATGCATACATTCCTGAATAACACCTACAGCATCATGAATCTTCCTTCCCGGCAAAAACCCAAACTGTTCCCCAGAAATACATCTACCCAAAACCTTTCTGATTCTGATTGAGATAATTTTACCAATAATTTTGTATACAAAATTACACAAAGATATAGGCCTAAAGATCTTCACCCAAAACATCAAGTAGGCATCTGTACACCTCAACAGGAATACCATCTGGTCCAGGACTCTTATCGTTTTTGCTGATGGATAAAATATGCTTGATATCTTCAATAGTTATAGCCTGCATAAGCTTAGCATTTTCTTCCTCTGAAACAGAAGATGGGAAATGACCAGCACTAAGAACAATTTATGGCAGATGTAGGTCAGCTTCTTCTTTAAAGAGGCTTTCAAAATGCTGTAGCCCCGCCTCAGCTATAGCCTCAGATCCTTCCACAAGAGTTCCAGAATCATCAAATAGTTTCCAAATAGAATTGCGACATTTCCGATGGGCAGCAAATTTGTGAAAGAAAGGAGTATTATCATCACCACAAACCAACCATAATGCCCTACTTTTCTGGAGAGCCTCCTTTTCCCGGAAAAGAAGAATAGAATTCTTGCGAGATTCAATCTCTATCAATAAATCTTTATCAGCCACTGATGTAAAACCAATATGTCTATCATAAAATCTTTTCAGCTCATATTCAATATCAACCAAATCTTTAATGTTCTGAGCTTTTTTATTCAGTGACCACTTAATAGAGATTGCTTTGATACGTTTAAGATTCTCACTAAATTGAGCCGCAAGAGATAAAGCAGACTGAGCATCAAATGGCACCCAAGAATCTTTTAATGCTTCAACCAAATCACTATGATCCAACCAATCTGCATTAAACTTGAAAGGACTATGGGCCTTAGAGGAAAGAGAAGAAATTTGTAAAAATACAGGTTGATGATCAGAAACACCTCCACATCCAATCCATTGTTTAATAAGGAAATTAGAATCTAGAAAATACGTAGAAACTAAAAGACGATCCAATCTTTTACAAATACTCTCAGAACCAACTCTGCGATTACTCCAGGTAGGAATAGACACCAACAGATTGATATCAACAATCCCCAAACTCTCCAACAGATTGTGAAAAAAATTAGTCAAAGGATGATCTTGTGCTTTAACCCCCCAGATTTCAGAGAGACCTAAAGAAAAATTGAGATCTCCCCCAAAAACTAAGAAAGGGGACAAGAAAACATCCATCTTAGTCAAGTTATTCCAGAAAGTTTCCTTGTCCTGATAGGGCGCATACAGATTAACAAAGGATATTTATTTTTGTAAATCATATGAAAATAAAACAGCGCATAATCCTACTTTCATTGCCCAGACATTATGAAAAAGAAAATTACAAGACTTCTAGCCCAAAATAAGTCCACCAGATCTGCCCTTAGCATCCACCGAGATGAACTGCCAACCATGAATCAAATGTTCCAATTCCTGAACTAGAACACACCCCTCAATCATAGTTTCTTGTAAAAAAATAACATCAGCTGAATTTTGCTTGATAAGTCTTAAAACCGCTAGTTTCTTGGGAAGACTAGCCAAACCCCTAACATTTAAGGTCAAAAGGATTATATGGAAACCTTATTAAGGGCAGATGCTCTAAGCGCCCCATCACCACTCGTCAAAGAATGTAAAACTTTATCATCCCCAATCTGATCCTTATATGCTTTATGAAATCTAGGTTTATCCTTAACAGGCCTAGGAAACTTCTGAATTGATTTCGAACATGAGCGTAGATAATAACCCTTGCTAGTAATAGGAAAGGCCTTACAAGGAGATACAAAACCCAGATCCTTCAGAGATGAATTTGGAGCAGTAGGGGAGAAAGCCTCAGAGAAAAGGTTCATAAATGGAAGGATACCAATATTGTCCAAAGTATTGGAAATGCTGAACGATTTAAGATTGGCTAATGGTTCAGACTCAAGGGAGACAGGATGCGGATCCAAATTCTCTGTCACAGACGTTCCAGCCTTTGTAGCAGACTGATTCCCACCATTTTTCACTTTCCAAACTTTGGAAGAAGAATTTTTATTAAAGGGAAGAGAGCACTCATTAGCCAAATGTCCAAACCCATGACATCTGTAACATCTAAAAGGAATTCCCAAATAATCGAGAGGCTGATAAAAGTTACTATTACCCTTTTTAATGACCAGTTCAGCAGGTAAACCCAATCGAAAGTCTAACAGAACAAGAACCCGACCCATGCAACAAACCCCAAAATGCAAATAAGTAAAATCAATTTCCAAATGGGATCCCAAGGTATTGCCCACAAGTCTAAAGAAATTAGAAGACCAGAATTCAAAGGGAAAGTTTGGGAGTTTGACCCAAATAGGGACTTGATCATACCTTTCCTTCCGCGGATCAAATAAAGGAGATCATCGCTTGAGAAGAAGGCCATCTTTATCCCATCTCCAAACTCCAGCCAGAATCTTATCGGCATCAGCCACATATGAGAATTTAAAATCTATCCATCCCCGTGGTAGCAAATAAATATCAGGATGAGTGCTGATACCATCATCCCACCCACGCAAAGATACAGCATTATAATTACACCTTCCAAACCTCCCAACCAAAGTCAAAGCATTGGTGAGAACGATATCGTTTAAAAGCACATCTTCCCCAGGGGTCATTAAAACCGGACTAATTTTTTTGATGGGTTTAGGCTGCCTCTTATTATACTTCCCCTTGCTAATAGAGAGTTGAGTAGCCTGAACATATTCATTATCAGAATCCATAGACCTGATAGAAACATGATTCTCATCAGAATTAGGAATGAATCACAAATCTGCAGTCAAACCATCATTAACCTCATGTTCCAACCCAGCAGCCTTAAGACTAACTGGTAAGCATTTAACCTTGTCGACCTAATAATATGAACCTGAATGACTGAGAACACTAGCACCTTTGCAATCGCAATTCAAAATACCCATAATGTCTGAGTCAGAACCCATTCTCATTGATAAAGGCATGTTACCAACCAAGATATTGTTCCCAGGGCTCGCATTTAACTGCCCTGTCTTAATGACCTCCGCATTCAAAGGATTAATAGAGTCCGGGATAGGATAGATTTCCACAGGGAAAATATTATCAGCACCAACTTCAACCGCGTCAAAAGCCTTCGAAGTAAAACCCTCCTGGGATGATTTAATAGCCGAAGGCATTGTCCCAAAACCACTAGACCCTGCTACCAAGGACTCAACAGGACTGGATATCAAAGGTTCCAACTCCACATCAAAATCAATAGGCGAACGAAAGATTGGATTAACATATCCATCTCTCTTTAATCCACCTTCCAAACAAGAGGTCACCTGAAACCCAACTGAGCAATCCTCTTTCTTAGGATATAAAACTGAAGATAAGCGGTTATCCACATCAGAACCCTTTCGGGAACAGGACATAGGTCCCATAGGTACAGAAATAACAAGGCTAGCAAGTAAACTATTAGGTCCGCCCATAGCAACCTGACAATCCACTGAATGCTCTACCCTGTCCAAAACAGAATAAAAAATAACATCTGGTCCTGAAGCAGACCCCATGTCTCCCAAATTATGGAGAGGCACATATGACGCTTTAAACTGCTTCTCCACACCAAAACCATGCTTTGAACAATGCAGGCATCCTCGCGAAGTGCGAGCCAGAGATTTCGTCGCCCGAAGCGACATAGCTAAAAACCCGATCAAATCCCCCAACCCTGAACCAATCCTTCAACTATGGAAAGAAACTCAAGATCCCCTAGAAAAGATCCTAGACACTCATAAAGAATGCACAGGAACAAAGAAACAAACCAACACCAATCCGGATAATCAGATTTCACCAAAAAAAAGCAGCAGGAAAAAAACTGTATAAACAGTTCAGGCTTACCTCTATAAAACGCTTTGAAACCAATAATGCCGAATCAACCGCCTAATCCTTGCGCATATAGATTCATCCACCAACTACCCTTCGAAACAAAAAACTTCAATCATCCACCAAACCTTCTGGCACTGTTCCCAGGTAAATACATCCGCCCTTGGCCCTCGACTGTTTTCTTCAGCCAATAGCCAAAAACGAATAAATCTTCACAAAAAACCGCTTAATTCCTCCAAACACCAGGAGACCATGAGAAATCCCCAACCAGACCATTAATATACCAGCTACAAAGACTCCCGCAAACAACTGATGTCCAAAAAATGCAAGAAACCCGGAAACCAGTACATCTGAAAGCACCAGAATACTATAAATGCCAACTGTCAAGAAAAACACAGACTCCAGCGCCATACATTTCAAAACCCTGCCAGAAAAAACCTATAAAACGAAGTCCACACCAGCTCGAATCGCTGGAAGGGCATTCAAGCCGCTGCGCTCAGAACTCTCGGGAAAAGCCAAGGCAACGCCCAAGAAAAGCCACTCTCACGAAAAGCCATGTCAACACCCGAGAAAAACTCAAAAAAAAACCAGAAAAACAACCAATGATACGCCAAAAAACCTCAAAACAAACTGCTCAACACAGGTTCTTTGAAGTCGCTCCACCAGCGCCCAAAACCCACAAGGAAAAAATGGACCAATCCCTACCTGCGAAAGCTTTACCCTACCTCCACAAGAAAGAAACACTCCGAAGCGAAGCATTCATATCCCATAAAAAACGCCTTGCACTTCCAAAAACACGTCCAGAATCCCACAACATACCAGAGCACATATCAAAGTCGTCGCCTCTACAAGACAAAATAACATAATGGAAGGGCAATCGAATAAAAACCAATGACGTCAAAACCCATCAAAACGTGGCTAAATCATAGCACGAATGATTAAAAGCTTCGTACAGGACAATAAAGCGTAGTAAAGTCCACACCAGCACAGAAGTCAGATCGCATCAATGGCATTCAATACACTACACCATAGATCTTTCAAGAATTGCCATCTTGACGGCCAAGAATAGCACCAGAGTATATTTTCATCATACAACACAAATGAATTTTTATGTTGTATATTGCATTTTATTAATTTCTAGATTTATATATATATATATTTGAAATATTTTGCAACTTTATTAAAACAACATAATACATTACAATCTTTGTATGATAAATGAACAACTAATTTTAATATGAATTTATATTTTTTACAATTTTATTACATTACAATTTTTTTTAATATTATATGTTACATTTATGATTTCGTTAATATGAATTTATATTTATTTGCAGTTTTATTCATACAACAAATCAATTAATTTTATTATTGTATGTTGTATTAAATGATTTTTTATGTTGTATTTAATTAATTTATGGTCAATAATTTTAACATAAATTTATAATAAATTTTTGTTTTAATTTATCTTTATTTTTCTATATATATATAGAGACATTGAAATATTTTGGAACTTTATTGAGATAACATAATACATTTTAATATTGTATTTTGTTAATATCAATTTATATTTTTTACAATTATATCATTACAAAAAATTAATTAATTTTAATATTTTATGTTGCATTAAATAAAATTTTGAAATTGTATGTTCATTAAATTGTTAATAAATTTAAACATGAAATTTATTTTATTTTTACAAATAAGTTTATTAATACAACATAATACATTTTGATGATAAATGATCAACAAATTTTAATATTAATTTATTTTTCTTACAATTTTATTATTGTAAGTTAGATTTTGTTAATATGTATTTATATTTTTTGCAAAGTTTTATTATTACCACAAATTAATTAATTGTAATATTGTATGTTGAATTAAATTGTTAATAAATANNNNCTCTAAGAGGAAGTGATTTTCATCTTCAATGTTCTTACTCTCACAAAGGTGGTAGATCCTTTCTACCCAAGGAGTTTTAGGGACTGTCCAACGACCAGTTTTGCTGTGGAGCTCATGCGAGTTCGTTCTTATCTTAGCTATATTAATTTTTTCTTCGGACTGATTAAAACAGAGAGATAGTTTTGATCTTCAAGAGTAGGGTTGATGACCTCCTTATAATATCTTAATTTTATTTTGGCCTCTAAATCTTTCTCACACCACAATTTTTCTTTAAACTTAGAAGCAATAATATTTTTAATGTTATTAATATTTTGCAATGCAACATTTTCATTGATCTTCCATTGATTTAACCAAGACCTGGTATCTTTATACCACCCACACTTGAGCCTTAGGTGATTTTGGCTGGAGTTTAAAGCTAACTTAGGGAGTCTATGGCCTCCCATGTTATTGATTTTGTTCTTGTACAACAGGAGTCTAGCCATGGCTAGGCTCTCGATGGGGGAAATACCCACTTCTATAAGGAGAATAGGATAGGGTGTATTGTTTTTTATTTTGAGGTTGTAAGTTATAAAACGCTTCTGGATTTGCTCGATCTTTCTCCAAGATTCTCTAGAGATGCTGCAACCCCAAACCTCACACCCATACAAGATGACAGGAGTGACTAGAGTTTCAAAGAGGAGCTTCTTTTTATCCCACATCACGAGGTTTGCAGCTTTACAGTTATTTTCAAGACCAAAGTAAGCTTTCCACCCTGCGTTGATCCTTTTCTCAATGCTATAGTTCCAGTTGAGTTTGTGATGAATATCAATTCCTAGGTACTTGTAAGAAGACACTTCCTCCAAGTTGTTATTGTCATACACAAAATTAGCGTATATGTGTCCTTCTTCGATTTGATAATCATAACTTTTGTTTTGTCAGTGTTAACAGTCATACCCATTGTAAAGCAGAAATCTTTAAGAAGATGAAGTTGTTTATCAAGGTCAGAAGAACACCTTGCCAGAAGGACAATATCATCAGCATAAAGAAGAAGGATGTATTCAACAAAAACCAACTTTTATTTGTATTAAGTGTTACAAAGTTTTCTCATTGTATTCAACAAAACCAACTTCTATTTGTATTCAGTATTACAAAATTTCCAACCAACTTCTATTTGTACTAAGTATTACAAAATTTCCATGCAGCAAACTTTGAATAATTGTATGAACGCCATTTGCTTTTTTTCTTAAAAGTTCAGTACAACAAACTTTGAATAATGGTGTGAACGCCATTTCGCCATTTGCTTTTTTTTGAAGGCAGGGACTAAGTTGCCTTACAACGCTTGTTTTACTGGTAAAAAGTGAAAAAAAGGCGTCGATTTTAATCTATGCTGAACCGAGTATGGCAAATTAAGCTATCATCATCCACATAAAATAAATTTAAGCGCTGGATAACGCAAAACTCCTCTCAACATTTATCAATGAAAATATTAATGGCGATACCAGCAAGGAGGACTATCCTCTCCCGCTCTGCGTAAGGAGACTATTACTGTCCCAAACACTTCATGAATATGAAAAGTTTTATAGGAATAATTTTTATTTTGGATATGAATGTATTTACAATTAATTATATATTATAAAAATTTTGAATTGTTAAAGTTTTTAAAAAGCATGTAAATTCTTTTTATCTTAAAAATATATTTATTTAAAAACAAATTCAACAAATAAATATTAATCATATCTACCTAGATGTGTAACTTTATAGCTAATATCTTTTCATATTCATATTGTAATAATTTTAAACTATTTGTAATTTTATCATTCTATCGAATGAATAGTGCTAGTTTATATATATATATCATGTGATTAAAATATCAATGTTAATTATTTTTAATTAATATTAAAAATAATATTTTTTAATAAAATTGTTTATGTATATATTAATTTTACTAATAAAATATAATGTTACTTATCTATTTATTAAATTTGTTATAATTGTGCATAATTTTTTTTGTTAATATATATATTAAAACACTAATAAACAAAAAATATGTAAATTAAAAAGAACAACTTAGTAAGGGTGAAAGCCATAACAACTCAAAACTTTACTAACTCAAAACTTTACTAACTTAGTAAATAAGTGGGAGCCAACACTTTAATAAGTAGGCAATATTTTTATTAATTAGTAAGACAATAAACTTACTTATTTTTTCATAGATTCTTTTGTAGTGGCCAGTACACATTTTTTTTCTTCCTCTCTCAAAAAGGCCCATTTTATTATGACCCATAACAAAATACAAATACATTGTATAGAGATTATATATATAAGTCATATCTAGTCTTTGTCATTATAACATCTAGTCTTGCAGTAACTACTCACTTTTAAAAATGGATTTAAACGAGTATTAATACTCAAACATTTTTGAAATAGTAAATATAAGTTTTTTTTTAAGAAAAAAAAAATTCAAAAAAAATATTTAATTAAACATTATATTTAAAAGATCTCCTTATAATGGCTTTGTCATACACATGCTCCTGATGCTCCGGATAAGGACTCGCTCCTGATAACGACTCCGAGTCCTATAATTACGTGGATCACACTAAGTAAAAGTTTGATAAGTGAAGTTTAATGATTAAAACTTTGTTAAGTGATAAATTTTTAACTAAAATTTTAAATTTAAATATTTAATGCTTTATTTTTTATTTATAATAAATTTTAAATCATAAAAACCTTTTGCATAAATATAAATATTTCATTAAAACATCAAATCCAAATATTAAACAAAATACCTACTATAATATCTATAAATATAAATATAACATCAAATCCAAAAATTTAACAAATTACCCACTTTAATATCTACAAATATAAATATAATATCAAATCCAAATATTCAACAAAATACCAACTCTAATATTCACCCACAAATATAGGTATTAAGTCTAAAACTACCTCCCATGAAGTATTCCTAGCTCTACATCATCCCATGTGGCATTCCTAACTCTACATAACTTCAACCCATTCGGCATTCCTACATCTACATCTACACCATCTTTTCTCCACATCATTTGGTATTCCAAAATTTTACAAGATTCACTAGTCAAAGTGATGAGTTCTAAGTCTCTTACCTTTGATAGACATCTAAGGTGCTACCTCCCATGAAGCATTCCTAGCTCTACATCATCCCATGTGGCATTCCTAACTCTACATAACTTCAACCCATTCAGCATTCCTACATCTACATCTACACCATCTTATCTCCACATCATTTGGTATTCCAAAATTTTACAAGATTCACTAATCAAAGTGATGAGTTCTAAGTCTCTTACCTTTGATAGACATCTAAGGTGCAGCATGTTCAACAAATAGTGAGTTATAGAAGAAGGTTAGTAGAACTTAACTTACTTGACTTGTTCGCTATATCATAAGCAAGTATTTATTTGTGAATTCAACAATCGTTATGTTAAAACAATTTTAGCATGACTATTAGGACTTTACTGTAATTGTTTTTGTTTAATAAAGTGATAATACCATACTCCTATTGGATTGTTTAAATACTAGTTGAAAAAATATTATGAAGTAGAAGTTAAGGGATTAAATGGTAGAACAAGTGTTATTTTTCCAATTTACTTAAATGTGATAGAGATGTGCTTCATGATCTATGTTTTAAATATCTTATGATGAATGGGACTAACATATTTGGGTTGTTGGAAGATGTGTTATTAAATTATTGTACTCCCTATCCTTAATTGGCTACCGCGAGTATTGGGTTGTTACAATATATGCACACATACATAAGCGTTTATGTATATGTGCATATACCAAAGTCCGTATACAAAAGCGCTTATGTATATGCACGTATATTGAAAGTGCATACATGGAAGTGTTTCCCTATATGCACATATACATAAGCACTTTCATATATGTGTTTTCAATTAAGCACTTTTGTAAGGCACATACACAAAAGCGCTTCTATATATGCAGTACTTACATAAATGTGATTTTGTGTATGCACATATACAAAAGCGCTTCAATATATGTGGATATACAAAAGAAATATATACTAAAGCGCTTCTATATATGCACCTTCCGTATATGTGATGCTTCCATATATGTGCCTTCGTATATGCACATGTACAAAATCACTTTCATATATGCAGGTATATGGATCACTTCCATATATACACATATATTGAAGGTGCATATACATAATCATTTATGTATATGCACATATACTAATGGTGCAGATACCTATGCACTTCTGTATATGTGCATATATGGAAGTGCATAAGTGCTTCAATACATGTGCATGTGCTTTTGTATATGGGCATATACAAAAGCACATGTATGGAAGGCTCAAATATAGAAGCATTGCATATATAAGTGTTTCCTTATTTGTGCCTTATGGAAGTGATTCTGTATATGCACATATATCAAAGTGCATATACATAAGAAATTTCATATATACGCATATACAAAAGCGCTTATTTATATTCTTACACGCATATACCGAAGGGGCATATATGAAAGTACTTCCCTACATGGCATATTTCGAGGATGACCAATATTTATTGCCTAAATATTTTGACATGAAATTATCATCACCTAAATCAGCAAGGTATGAAAGGAATGACCCCATAAATGATGTAGTAGGGGAAGTAATGGTCATTGATACCTGTTGAGGGCGTAGGTGAAATCAGTTGAATCGAAGTTGGTACATGATTGATTGGTTGGATGAATGTTGGTATGTCTTTGATATCTCAAACCGCATCATACCTTCCTTCTTAACATGCATACATTCACCCACCCTCTGATGTGATACATCTAATTCGGATGTAGGGTGACAAGCATCAATCAAAGCAAACATTTCATGAAGCTACAAGAAAACGATTTTGAAAAACATCATTAATGTGGAAGTAGATGAAGAGGTGGACCATGTCACTATGTTCTCTTAACCGAGGAATTTGCAATTGGGATAAGGAATTCTAATTGGGTATTCAAATGTGAAAATAGGTCAGTTTCAAACAGTTGAATTCAAAGTTGGCCCCTTCATTCACTTGATCGTAAAATCTGGTCCAGGGTGGTGATGTGAGAATCTCTGTAAGCAACAAGTTTCATTTTAATAATGATGATTTGACCTTTGATATATCTCTAGAAATATTCTCTGTGCACAACTAATCTACTAATGAGCACCCTTGAAGGTGAGTTTTAACCAACAAAGGTTAGTGTGCAGGTTTGAGGACTAGGTCGTGGCAATTGATTTTGAGAAGTAAGGATTAGGGATGAAGGATCTTGTTTCCTTCTACTAACTATGGTCACATACTCAAAACCCATCCATGATGCCCAATACCTGATAAGAACACCCATATTCAACTAGATGTTAATGACTCCCTCAAGAGAGAGTCATGTTGTTTCTCTCCCTAATTGATATCAAGGTCCTTAGGATGTTATTTCTATACCATGAATATGAAGAAGACCATGGGTCCATTCACATTCCATGAAGGATATTATTGGCATTCATATCCAACTCTTAGAGAAAAAACCCCCTAATGAAAGCTCATGTTGTTGTGTCTAGGGTTTGTTCATGGTGCTTGCTTAAGAAGGCTCAGTTAGGGATTTATTCCCTTGGTTACACCCTTGACCACGTTCCATGATCCATACCCATGTTTTTTGCACAAAACCTACTCACAACACTAGTATCCCACTAAGTACGAGCTCGAAGGAAGAAAAATGAGAGATCCAAAATAGTAGCATGGATAATTTTATAAGTGTGAAGTAACGCTATGAATGAGAAGGGTTTGAAATAACTAGGATTTCAAAGGAAGAAAGAGAGATATTCAAAACATTGACATCGATAATGTTCCATGTGTGAGGTAAGGGTCTAGATGATACCTTTATGAGTGATATTTGATGTTAGTGTGAGCTCTCATGTGAAGTCATTTTAATACAAAAACCGTTATGTGAATGTAATTAAATACCATTATAACCATAGGGGCTATGGAAATGCCTAAAAGTTCATATTGTTGTAATGTCAAATGTCTCAATGTCAACTATGCTAAAAATAGCTATGGGAGATTTAGAATCCACTTCAATTAAAATCAAGATAAGTATATGCAAAATAATGGTGAAAAAATGAACTAGCAAATATGATGAATTAACAAAATTAACAATAGCAATTCCTACTTAATATAAGATATTAATATAATAATATTAATTATATTAACTCGACTACCGCTCATCACACCTTTTACATCATATGTATTATGTTGAATTAGAATAGGATTTAGGTTGGGATCGAGGTCAATATCTCGTGACACCAAAGATTCATTGCAATGCAACTTAATTATAATTTTTGACATGGTCATTATCATGTAATCATAACAAATATGGAAGAATTTGTATAACAAGGGATCAAATGAATTAATGCAAATAACATATGTGTGCCCAACCACTGCCCAATCCATCCCAACTATTACATACATATCACCTCATTGCTTTCCCACCCTCACTCTCAATTAAGACTTATCATTAATTATATCCTCAACATATAGTATTCGATGAAGAGCATTAGTTCAACAATCAAGTGGTTTTTTTTACTCATACTATAGTTTTCATTAAAGGAAATTTCAACTCAAAATGAGATTTTTAACCATAATTCAAATTCCATGTCATCATGTGTTAGCCAATTAAATTGCTTTAAATTTGAAATACTGTATAGGTCTTAAACAAATTTTTAATATAAATTTGGGGATAGGTATCATAAAAAAACTATTTTTTTGTTCATACTTTCGACATATCTCCCTATGTTTTTACTCAAATTTTGATCGGGAGAGCTCGTTGATGCGTAATTAAATTCTACATCCAACGAGTACCCACTCGGCATACTTTTGATGGACCTCGCTACCCCAAAAACAAGAAATACCTAAAAAAACCTCATGATACCACTTTCTATAGTTGTTGTTGACTTATTTGACTAGGTAGATCCCATTGACAATCTTGAAAAGTAGATCATATTTGAAGAGGGTGCGACAGGGTTGAGGGTACATATGGGTGGAACCACCTGGTATGCAGGGGGAAGGGGGGGTAATTAAATATGCATCGGACAAGAAAAGTGTTCCTCGCGGTTTGGTCGTTAACCACCACTGAATCCTCATCATCATTCATGATGGCTATTGAACCATCACACTTTGATGTACTTTCACTCACACCCGAGTTTTATTCCCATACCCATAGTTGCTTCTATTCCACACCCATTCATTTACCCTAATAAGATATAAAGTAAGGGAGGGCAGCTATTCTCATTGGTATCAATTCGGTATGTTCATATAGTTATTTGTTACATAACCCATCCTACACGTACACCAATTAAATAGAAAGTGATATATATTCTTACCCAGAAGGAAAAATATGTCATGATCACGTTTTTTCAGGTATTTCTTGTTTTGGGGGTAGAGGGGTCCGTCAAAAGTGTGTCGAGTGGGTACTCATTGGATGCGGAATTTAATTTTGCATTCAACAAGATCTCTAGATCAAAATTTGAGTAACAACACAGGGAGATATGTCGAAAATTCGAAGAAAAAAAGTAGTTTTTTTCTTTTCTTCCTCCAAAATTAAAAAATATTATTTTCTTATTTTAAGTATTATTTTATTATTTTTCTTAGGAGGCCCATTTTGAGTTCAAATTTCCTCTAATGAACATTGGTATTTTAGTTTTAGACTAAAACAAATTTTAAAAGCAGATTTATTTAAATTGTTATTGGTTTCGAGAGGCTAACGTCTTGGTGGGCAGACGTCAGTTGATTTAAATTCAATCTAAACCAATATTTATGCTAAATGGCTAAATAAGATTCTTTTTATTAATAATTTAATTGAATTTAAAGGTCAAATATACTCCAATGTCAACCTACCCAAAAAAAACATTAAATGATCACTTGTCTATGATTTCAAAAAAGCAAACTTAGGACAATGGGCTACGATTAATGAATCTATTTGACAATGATTTAATCGACAAATCCAAGATCACATAGAATCACCATGCATCAACAATTTATTGCAATTCATCAAGGCAGTAACTATCATGATTATTAAATATAATTGCATTGATCGCACACATTATATTAAGTTAGATAATGTATCGTGCATGTTGCAGATGATTAAGATTTCTAAATTTGACATGGAAATTAACTCTTGTGTATCCCAAAGAGGAGGATGAGCGGTATTATGAAATTTTGATTCGCATGTTCTAATGATCATACCATGGATTTGATGTTAGAGATTGCTTTAAAGCTTGAAAATTCACATAGAATTGATTATAGTTTCCCTTAGTGTGCTAGGCCATTCCTTCTTTTTTGACTTTGCATCCAAGAAGTATATTCAGTTCATCTAGAATATTGATAATAAGATAACTTGTCTAGTTGAATGGAACGTGTTTTCAAAAGGAACGAGGTTTTTTTGTGTCAAATATGTAAAACTTAGGTTTGATATTATATAGAATCCATGCTTCAAGAGCTAGTCTCATTCTTTACTTTCTTATTATTGCAGAGGTGACAAAGCATTATGTAGCATGGAATGTCGTTACCAAAATATTTTGAGGATAAACAAATGGAAACCGTTTTCTCCACCATCTTCATTCATTGCTTCTTCTCATAGTGGCAAAATTTTCTCAACCAGTACAGTTTCCGATGCATAGAGAGGACACAAGAATTGTCCATCATCCTTAGAATAAGGAAATGAATCTTAATGTATGTATTGTTTGAATCTGATGAGCTGTAGGAAAATACACAGCTACAAATACTATATATACATAAATATATGTGTGTGTTTTGTGCTGAGGTAAAGAGATGGAATGGGGTTGGAATTTCAAAAGGGAATTCATGACTGTAATGGTCACCAGTGCAATCCGCACAGAGGCAATTGTTGTGTCGTTAAGGTTTGAGTTCCCAACCCAATTTTAGTGATTGGAATTATTTTCATTTTGGTTTGGATTAGGGGGTGTGCCGTGAGATTTTAACCCATAAACACCATTCCTAAGTGATCAAATGACTCCATGTAGTTGAACTTGAGTCTCGATAGTCAAGCTCCAACTCTACCTACTCACTCATATATTTACACTATTTAGCTTATGCTAAGTTCAATCTCTTCTCTTCTGTTGGTAACAAATGACCTACATGTCTATATACCTTGCTAGATCTCTATAGCCCAAGGGATAAACAATTTGTGCTTGATTTCTAAGTTAGGTTTCTTTGTTGATACATAGTCAGGTATTCAATGAGAATTGAGATCCTGTTGGGAGGAGTAAACCTCTCATTGTTATGTTATTGGCCCTATACTTTTTTAGGTAGTGAATCTCAAGGCAATATGATGGGAAGGGTTTTTAATTGGCTGAAGGTTTAAAGAATTGTTTAATCATTTTAAAGTGAGTGAGAATCGTAACCTAGTCTCCTTGACTCTAGGTAGACTTCATAGTATTGTTGTGGTTGGGTCTCTTGTTTCCCATGAAGCTAGTGGTTGGAGAAAGGCATATTGTTTTGGGACAAGCTTTGTTTTGTGTATATTTCCACAAGATTTTAAGTTCAATCCCATTGTAAATTTTCCCAGGCTATGTATAGGGATGGATCAAAGAGCTTCCCAACGTACATGAGTTTCTTAATAATACATTTACTGCAGTTAATGGAAGAGATTTCTAGAAGGAAAAATGAGCCGAGAAAAACTTGAAGAGGAGGTAAGCATATTCAAGGCATAGCGTTTGCTTCTATTAGGAAGCATAATCGTGCAAGTAACCCAGTTATGTATAAATTACATAACCGTGGACCGAAAATTAACGACTATGTATAAATTACCAAAGATTGTATAAATTATGGGGAATGATTGTATAAATTACATCTATGGACTAGAAATTAACGACTAAAATTATGTATTCCAAGGATTAAGGGCGTTTTTAATTACTGTTATGTGTATGAAACCTGATTATTTTTGAATCATAATCTCATGTAGCACGTTTTAAAATGCACCAATATCATTCACAAAAATGTCTTGTAGTATAGTAAAAAAATTTCTCTTCATCTTTTTTATGATGGTTGAAAATGTTGATTACATTAGAAAGTGATTCACTCTTATGTTTGGTATAATAGCCAAGGATAGACATAATAATTGAGAGCATAATAGCTAGGTATAGTATATATTTCTAAGATCGGCTCATGAGTTGTCTCACAATATCTATCCCTCCTTGCCTTTTTATCCACTTGTATACAAAATAGGAAACTCAACCATTTTTTCGTCTCATGAGTATAAGAGTATAACTACCTGTCCTTCCAAGTTTCCGAGTTGATATGTAGATTCCGAGTATACTTTTATTTGAACTGATTTTCAATCTCGATCATCTAGTCATGAATATCCATTTATGACAACTTCCATGACATGTCCTTACTTGGAATCTCATGTCTTTGTTCTATCCCAATAATGTAACGATTTGTTGACGCAAATTTGAAACCCAGGGTTCAAAACTCTAACCAATAATAAACCCCATGATCATTGGCATATTCAATATTCATGAAAGAATAAGGTCCCACTGGAGATTCTCGTAAGAATCACTACAACAAAAATAACACAAAGAAAGAATAAACTGTCATTTCAATTACTTAACATTTTTACAATCAACATACACAATTATTGTAACATCCCCTTAGTATGCAATAGAAAAATGCGAAGTGTAAGTAAAAGGCACTCTAAGTACTAATCCTAGATTCAACAAATTGTGAATGAAATTAATAATGTTAGGAGGCTGAAATATATGCACGACTAAAACGATGATTGAGGACGAATCCACTAGGGGGAGGGATGAATGGCTAGGAAGCCATGTCATTATATGATAGGTGTCATGTTAAGTGTCATGGACACTAGAATCGATCCCTTGGTTTATTAAAATCTTAAGAATATTCTTATACTAACGTTAGTAGCTAAATGCCACAAGGTTTTAGTAAACTCATAAGGTCTAGTTAACAACATAATCGAAATATTATTAAATTATTACTAAAATTCAATGATATTGCTATATATGTTTGATATTATAGCTTCAACAAAAATGTTGTGAAATACTTTTAAGCTTCTATTTAGAAAAGTTGTGGATTTTCTTATTTTACTTCTAAACTAGGAAGAAAGTTAACTTATGTTTTGTAATTCAAATATATAATTGTAAACAAATAAAAAAAAAATATTATCGTACATTTTAAACACTTACATTATTTTATGTATATAGTATGAATAATAAGTATAAAGAGAGTTTGCTATTAGGATTTTAGATGGAGGAGGAAGTGGCAATCTCAAGGTAAAGGAGCCGAGCCCGTCCTTCAAGAGGGGAGATCGTGAGAGTAATGGTCTTGTTTGGATGAAAGGAGCACCGCCCAAAAGAAAGGGATATTTGTCCAAAAAAGAAGGGCAGTGCATTGATGGAGAATGGCATATGTTGAGTATGATAAGGGACAAGAGGAACACCTTCTTTCCTTAAAAAAGAAAAATGTGGAGTGTGACCACTGCCACTTGGCGTCTTTAAAAGAAGAAGATTTTCCTTTTAAGGATCACGATTTTCTAAGGAAAGGGGAATTTTATTTCAATATGGAAGGAGATGAGTTGAGTCGAGTTCAGGATTGGAGAATGTGAAGGAATGGAAAATAACCCATCTCGGCTTCAAAGGAGGATCTACAATTAGAAGAGGGCCAGTTACAATGCGCAGCTTTAGACCTGTGATATGAAGGAAAGCGTTTGAGGAATGGTAATATGCTTGCATTAGAATCGTTTTGATGTTGAATAGCTTTCTGTCAAGTCATATCTAAAATAGATTGGTGGCTTGCGTTGGAGTCTTTTTGGTGTTGAATTTATAAATTGGCATCCATATCTGAAATTGATTCACTATTTGCGTTTTATTTTTAATGTTGTAAATCGATCTGTATTTATTTTTGACCAAATATTCTTGTGATTTACATTTGGAGTAGTCTAACGCTTTGACGATTTCACCCAGTGTTAGACTACTCCCTCCACCCATGCCGTTAATAATCCCGTCCTCCGGCACATCCATCCAGCTGGAAGAGACTATCATGGAGGGTCCCACATGACTCTAACTCTGACTCCGATCGATGCATCCCTGCACATAGTCATCTTGTTGTCACCTCCACATCCCGAGCAATTACTCACCACCCTGCGAGTTGGTGACTACTCCATCCTCCTGACTCTGCATCCATCCAGCCATACTCTGCAACCTTTCCCACTATGCTGTGAGCTCGGCTTTGAACGAGACTACTCCCATTTTCGTAAATTATATCGATGGAGTTGTTGCTATTGCTATAGTGAGTGGCCATTTTCGCCAGGTTCCTGCTTAAGCTTTCCTACACAACTTCATTAAAAAAGGTCTATTACATACTTGGATTTGATGGCTTTTGAATATAACCAATGATTTTATGTCTTTTCAGCATTTTCATATTCAATTATCATGAAAACAATCACAATATGCATAGCCTCCTACACTACACTATTACTGAAACACTGTATTTTCCCTGAAGCAATGATGTAGCACTGTATTTACCCTGAAGAAATGATGTTATGTATCTTCTGAAGCATTTTACCGTGTATTTGTTTAGTTTCGAATCTATTTAAAACCAACCCTTTACCGAGTATTTGTTTGGTTTTAACCTATAGCATACATGCTGTACAAAGTCTCATTAGTAACATCTGAAGTGGGTACAAATTCTCACTTCTGTTCCACTAATTTTGGAATACCATGTCATCCAAATCGATTCCAGTATGATCATGTCTCTTGTGAGTTATGAGTTTTCACCTAAGAACTCTATTTTCAGCAGTCCTTATTCACTGCAAAAACCAACGATTAGGGACTCCCCCTCTTGCACTACAAAGGCTCAAATCTCTGCCCCTCTTTTTCTGCATTCCATCCAGGAAGCATCAAATGTGGAAACTGTTTATCCCACCAACTCCTACTCTCTCTGTTGTTTACAGATCGATCATTTCCTCCATTCCGTTTTTGCTGAACAGATCGTTATGTTGTTACCAGAGGAGGAGCTTAGACTAAGGGAGACCTCAAAGACATCGAGCTTCTGAAGATTTAGAAAGAAGGTCCACATGGTCCCAATTTTGATCTAATCCAACAAAATAATTTTTTCAATATGCACTTTAGACGTTCAACAACATGTCGCTTCTAGTAACTCCGCGAGTTGGATAAAACATACACTATCACCATTCTGGACCTATATAGTAAGATCTGAGTCACGAAATTCGAAGGGAAATGACTACTACTGGTAATTTCCAAAAAGTTATTAACTTATGGTTCCATATCTTTTCTCACTTCTTTAAAGATGAACAACTTACAAGGAATTTACATAATACTTTGAAAACCATCACTGATAGCAAAGAAGATCAAGGAGAGTACATCTCTACTAACTTACTTGAGAGACATACTAACAGAGTGTGGACTTGTCTAAGCCCTCATCATGTATCCTGATAATTGTATCCAATTCACTCATCGAAAGAGCTTCCAAACCAGCTCCGTAAAGTGGAGCATGATGAGACATCTCTTCTTGTAGAGATGCTTCCAAAGATTGAATGTATGCCTGTAAACCCCAAACAACGGATTTTAGCGGACACCATGTCCATGTATATCATATAACAAAGCTATATTCAAGAAACAACAAAAAAACTCTTATTTCAAGCTAACAAAATACTTGAATGTTTGTAACTAGCGAATGATATTTCTTTTGCAAATGTGATAAGATCCTAATAATTAATAAGTCAGCATAAATTATTCAATATCTATCAGTTTAGCTGTGTCAAAATAAAAGTAATTGATAGATATGTGAATTATCGAGAATAGATTCACTACAAACTAAGAAAACAAATGTGTAGTTCTCTATTTAGTATTTTGCATCGATGTTTACATAGGAGAAAAGATCTTTTAAAATAAAGTTGATGGAAATCAATATATACCAGTTTATATTGTTCACATGTAGAAATAGTTTATATTTGTTGATATTGAAGTCAACGTAAACCAATCATTTCCTATCAATTCAACCCAAGCAAAATGCTCAAGAGAAAACTGATAGGTATATTTCTCTCTCAAACAATATATATTATTCCCACTTATTAGCACTCACCATTCTCTCTTTTTGTGACAATGTACCAGTTCAAAACCCTAGGTTCCACAGAACTTGGTAGTTCAAGGAGAAATATTCCATTTGCAATATTGCTATCATGTAACAAATCATTTTCAAAATTTCAAGACAACATAAAAAAAACAAATACAAGGAAATTCATTTTAATTTTCAATAGAAACTCCTTTTCTGTATGAAGTTTGATTTTTAAATGCAATAAAATAACTGGTAGAGATTAGGACTGTCATTAGAGGAAATTTCAACTCAAAATGGGCCTCCTAAAATGAACTAATAAAACAATAGTTAAAATAATAAAATAATATTTATTAATTTTGGAGGAAGAAAAGAAAAAAACTACTTTTTTGTTTGTATTTTTGACATATCTCCCTGTGCTTTTACTCAAATTTCGATTGGGAGAGCTCGTTGGATGTGGAATTAAATTCCACATCCAACGAGTACCCACTCGGCATACTTTTGACTGACCCCGCTACCCCAAAAACAAGAAATACTTGAAAAATGGAATGATGATGTCATCATTCCAGTTTTTCAGGTATTTCTTGTTTTTGGGGTAGCGGGCTCTGTCAAAAGTATTCCGAGTGGGTACTCATTGGATGCGGAATTTAATTCCGCATCCAACGAGCTCTCACAATCGAAATTTGAGTAAAAACACACGGAGATATGTCAAAAATACAAACAAAAAAAGTAGTTTTTTTTATGATACCTATCCCCAAATTTATATTAAAAAAGTGTTTAAGACCTATACGGTATTTCAAATTTAAAGCAATTTCATTGGCTAACACATGATGACATGGAATTTGAATAAAATTTAAAAGGCCCATTTTGAGTTGAAATTTCCTCTAATGCATACCCTGAAGCTCTCCATTTGAGAAAATTTTCCTATATTTTTAACTTTCACATTTTCCCATTTCATTATACCAAGATATGATATATCCTTATGACTAGAACGCAGTATGAGATTCTTGAGCAGCTAAAGCATGTTGTACTGCATCGATTGCCACAAATATGCTGAAAATAAAAAACTTGTTATTTTGTATTTACGAGTTCAAGAAAAAATAAGCCATATTTTCTAGTTTTGTATCAAGCCATATTCTAAGCATCTTAGAAGCTAATAGCAATTTCAAAAATCCAATTCAAGACACCTAAGAATAATTAATTAAAGGAAAGCAGATATTGTTGAATTCAAACAAATTTAGGATGATACTTTAAGATACGATTATATGTTGTAATTTGTAAACATGCATCTCAAAGCTAGTCATGCCTGTACATTTCACCTATATTAAATAAAGACTATACTTATGAAACAAAACCCATTTTTGTACCTCATTACTTAAACATGCACCTCACAAACAGTCATGCCTTAAATTTCACTGATCTTCTATCAAGAGTGTACTCTGAAACATAACTCATTTTTTGGAGTAAAATTTAACTCTGTATGTTTGGAGTCAATGAATTCTTCTAGTTAGCAGTCAACTATGATGGTTCTCCCACTATGCTCTTGGAGACATGAAAAAGTGGTGGAAAAATGGATTATTTCCTGCTCAAACGTAAAAGGGCAAGCATTAATGGCGTCTTCCCATTCCTCTGATTTAAGGCCCAAAACTTGCTGTAATTTCGATAACTTGGCTTCATTAAATGGTTTTTCCTCTTGCATCACATGGTTTCTAGAGATTATGTGTCTTTCTTTGTCAAGTTACCATATTATAGAGAGAATTTCATTCACCCCAGTAAGACTTAGCATCTGAACCATCATATAGGAAACTATTAATAAAAGCATCACAAGGATTCATACATTAGTCCTAAGCACTAAGCAGACTTCAATAAAGAAAACCAATGAGGAAAAGATAATTGCATGGATGGCATTTCTTATCATATCCAATATATTGTGAAGTGATCAGGCTATCCTACCACCCAATATAAAGATGCTCCCTTACAGCCTTACAATTTGATGTGGGATTAGAAGGTCCAAGAAAATTTGTCCATGAGCTTGAAATAGAGTGCAGACAATCGAAACAGAGCAACTATTCTTACCTTTCGTTGCGTAATGAGAATTATGGGGTGAGACCGTCAATCCAACTCCCGACCAACAGGGGATAGGCGTCTTGCGAGTTTGGGAGTATTCTAGTTCAAAGCCGAGCTCACAACCGTAGTGGAAAAGGATTGAGAGTCTGGCTGGATCAATGTAGAGTCGAGAGGATGGAGTAGTCATGAATCACTAACCTTCGGGGTCTCTGTGAGTAATTTCTCAGGACATTGAGGCGGCGACACGACGAGCGTGTGCAGGGATGGATCTATCGGAGTCAGATTTAGTTTCATGTGGGACCCTCTGTGATAGTCACTGGATGGATGTGCCGGAGGATGGGATCATTAACGACATGTGTGGAAGGATTAGTCTAATGCCGGGCAAAATCGTCGAAGCGTTAGACTACTCCTTTACACATATGTGAATGGAATACAATGCCATTGTTTGAATTGGTTATATTTACATATATGTAAATGGAATCCAATGTCATTGTTTGAATTGGTTTTATTACCTATGATTTACATTAGATCCATGTATGGATCTGAACTTTATGTTTCCTGCGATTTGTATTTCCTGCATGGTCTCTTGTGGCTTACTAGTTCATTGTTTCTTCTATGGATGTATGTATCTATAAACCATAGATGCATATTGAATGGGTAGGAAGAGAGTAGGAAGATGCCATCTCTTTTGCTAATTTCTTACTCTGCTTCATTTGTTTAATTATTTTCAACATCTCTTTTGATTTCTCTTCAATATCATCTAGTGTGTTGCTTGTGTTGCTTACAACTATTTCATCCATATGTTGATTTATCTTCAATACTTATAGTTCAGTTTTAATTTCTTCAATTTGTTGGTTCTAATATAGTTTTTCCTCTTCATGGCCTTGTTACTTATTCTTCCTCTCTATATCTGATTTTTTGGATGAGCACGCCATGACATTTCTGGAGATCTTTTGTATATGAATCACATCTCTTGAGACCTTGTCTCAACTTAGAGACCTCACAGATTGCACAATGATTGGTGTAATGGTGTTCTATTGTCCTTAACTAAGACCTGTGCCTATCCATTGATGTGGGAAGGTGTTTTCATCTAAGCAAATTTACCAATGCTCCTTTGCATTTAGAAGTCTCTTCAAAATGTGTGTTGAGATGTGAGAATCTAGGTTCCCTTTGGTTGAGAAACGGTTCTCTAGCTCAAGAGTACTCCTATATCCCTTTGTGTTAAGGAGATTTAGGAGAGAGATTCCCACATACCTTAAGGCGTTTAAGTAGAACAAAGTGATTTGGAAAGATACAATGATGTCTTAAGAATGGAGAAGCCACTTGGTTGTATATAAATTAAATGTTGTTGTTGTGTCATATCCCTTATGAGTTTAGAATTTTTAACATAAAAAAATACACACAAAAATATATTTACTATTCAAAATGTATAAAAAAGATAAAGCATCTTTTAATAACAAAGTAATGACAACTTTATATAATTTAATAATAATAATATCTAAATATAATTTAATTCTAAATTGAACTATATTTTCCAATTACTTATAACAACTTTATCTTTTCAATTTTTTATTATTATTTCAATTTAATTCAAAAAAATATTTATAATTTTTTTCATAATCTCTTTTTCATTTATTTAAAAATGTCATTAAAAACACTTTAAAAAACTAAATTGTAAAGAAAAACAAATCACCTTTAAACATAAAAAGCTTTCCAAAATAAATTTATTAATAATTACAAACTAAAATTAAGATATGTGTTGAGGCTTGGAAATTCGTAGGCAACAACAGCAAGGGATTCTCCCAAGTCAATGTTCCCAACTAGCCTGTGACTGTTTGGTATAGGGAATCCATCTGGCTTGCGGTCCGGCTACCATAGGTCAAGTAACAAAAAAAAAGGTTTTACCGGTTGCGGCTCGGTCCACCGTGTGTATTTTTTGACTTAAAGTATGATATGCACGTGCCTAATTAACCATGCAGGGTGATAAATGATGCAAGGAGTAGTCACAACGGGATGCGCAGGTTCTTACCTCCCGTATTAGAACTCACAAGCAACTAAATCACATATGTAGCAATAAAGTAAAACTATCTATCTATCTATCCCCGGGGAGCCAAATTGTAACTTATTTATGCGTAATGTGTATTGTGCATGCATTATAAAGAGAAATTGCAGATAGCTGATATTCCTTCCTACAACACATGAACGATTAAAGATATTTAGACAATCAGATAGCCAATTGTTTATCAATAGCATGCATTACTCATGGTGGTAATTTCACAAAATAAACCAGAAATCATTCAAACAAGAACATAGGCTCTAAGAGTTAGAACAATCTCATAGTTAATGAACAAAAACTGGAAAATCGAAATAGTTCATCTTTCACCAATCCATAGCATAGCATTTGAATGTTCCACCAAACTTTCTCCGATAGGCAAACAATAATTCTTTATTGCAAAAAAAAGTAGTTCTTCTTACAATATCTCTTTACATGTCTAACTGGGAAAAAGCCCCTTGTCAATTCTAACTTTCAAATATTTAAACTAATAGTTGACCGCTTGGGCTGCCCTCCCAAACGCATGACCTTTCGGTCTCTCAAAATGTTTCAGATCCCTACTTTTATCTTTTCTGTGTACACTCATGATTTGTTTAGTAACTGACATCTTTCAGGTCTGCGCCTTTGTCACTACTGATCTTTGTCTTTTGCTTCGCTTGTCCTCCTTACGATCCTGCCAGTTTCGGTTTGATCTTTGTCAAAACTGTCCAGCTATGCCTTCGTGCCGTGGTCATCTCAACAGTCCCTTGAGTCCACCTGCAATAAATCAATGTGCATCATTCATTGTGATTGCATTCTAAAACAAAACGTCAAATTATATCAACCAAAACGGCTACTCAACAAGAAGGATCATGCGCATGACTGTTATAAGAACTTTCACAAACGCCAACACCACCATCTCGTCCACCTACGGGTTTGAAAGAAATCTCCAATGATGGAAAATGAAGAACTCATCGGCGGCTTAAGATTCTAACCTTGGCAGGGTAAACTCATTCACAACTGCGTAAGCGGGTCTTAACAGGAGACGGGTACCGCAGAAACATGTAGGCCTATCGGAGTCGGAAGAGTTATGACCTAAGCTATGGGCGGGAAAACTTCCAATCAGAAATCGGAGAGACATCGACATCGGAAGCCAAGTGCTTTGCACAGCTGCAACGACGGAAGAGAAGAAGGTTATAGACATGCGACTAAAAGGCCGACACGCATCGGCGGGTGGAGTACTTATACATCGGGTGGTAAAACCACTAAGCTAACCGTCGAGACATCCGCATCGGAGCTTCGCAAGACTAATCATTGGAGTGATAGCGGAATCAAGAGCCGCAACGACAAAATCATAAAGGACAAACATTCCGCAATAGGTAAGGTCTTCATCGGAGGAGAAATCAACTAAATGACCGGAATGCTAGTGCTTTTGGAAGCCGCCACGGCGGAATCCTAAGACTTAAGGAGCGGCGAAAACAACAACGCGAGGTCTAAAAAGTCAAAGCGATAATCTGAAGACTTTGCAATCTACCGTCCGCAACTGTGAAGAACAAAGTCACAAGATGTTTCGATGCGAAACCAAAGGTCAGCCGATTAAGACAAACGCATCGAGGAAAAAATGTTGAAGCTAAAACTTGTTATTTTTCCGCAACGACGGGAGCGCAAGCAAATGAACTTCCGATTCAAACACACTGAAAATGCATTCAAAGGCAATGATAAAGCTTAAACAAACAATGGATCGTTTCAAGCATTAGAAAGGTCTTTCTGAAGAATCATTAGATCAAATCAAATAAGAAAATCAAACCGATATAAGCAAAAGGAGGGTCCCAAAAGTTTTTGAATTTTGAGAAAATGTTTCAGCTGCAACAATTCGTGACTACCTGGTGAACCCCATATTTCTGATTTAACTCCTCCCCAGTAAAAGACTGTCTAGCTCAAAATTGAAATCTTCTAGATGTTTGTATTCCTAAGCTGGCCAACCCATACATTTAAATCATTGAGAAGCAGTTCATTCATTGGGAAAAGGTGACATCAGAAATATTTGCAAGTCTGAATAACTCTTTTGAGCCCTAATAAGTGATATTTATTTTACCCGTCCTTAGGTAGTTTCTAGCTTGGACACCACAGGATTGTAACATATAGTAAACAACACTATCCCTTTGTTCCTCATTCCCAGGCCAACTGCACTTTTGTGCCATTTGAACTTTAGTTCTTTTGAGTCCTCCATCTGCCTTTCTTTCTGAATTTTATTCAGGCTCCTCTATCCATAGTGTCCTTTTGTGTGAGAGAAGAATTTACTTTTCATCTCACGGACGGAGAGGAACTTTTGGCAATTTGAATTTCATACTTTTGATACTTTGCTTTGATATGTATTGTTTCTTTAAGGAGTTTTGACTCTCGATAGCTTTTAGCTTTTCTAAAATCATGGCATGGGATCATTTATATATGATATACTGTTTACCTTGCTTCCTTTCCGTGGGTCCTTTGCTGCCACTCCCTTGGACATTTTAGATGTGAAATGGATGGAACCTTGAAATAGTATTCCAGACTTCTTAATTCTGAGCTATTTACAGGGGTTAAGTAGGACTTCAATGAATACATGGCCAATTAGGAACACTGCTACTAGAAGACATTCTATGTTTTAAAATCACAGTCTTTTGCTCAAGATTTCAGTTAATTAAGAACCCTAATGTTTCCATTGCAACCAAAAGTTTGCCTCTTTATTCAAAACCAAAAGAACTAGCAACAAAGCATTAAAGAAAAACAATATCAAATCAATAAACAAAAAGAAACCAGTATCAAATTATTTATGTACAGAATCATTAAAACAACAGAAACGAAAAAGTGCCCACTCCTGAAAATCCTTTAAGCTGGTGAGTCAAGGGGTGGGATGGATTGTAGACATGAGATACCTAACCGTGGTCTAGTTGTGCTATTTTTGAAATCGAAACCATGTCTACTAGTCTACAGTCATCCTTATCAGCCTGAGGAAGTTGAAGGATCTCAGGCTGAGTGTCAATCACAAAACTGGCCTTTCCTGAGGTATGATATCTTAGTCTAAGCTCTGTTAGATAATTTCCCAGGATAGAATTAGCAGATTCATTACCTTCCCCCAGCTTAGTGACAGTATGTTTCATGTAAGGTTCTCTCAAAATTTTAATCTGATTCGGGGTACCCTTAAGAGGTAACCATAAATGAGACCAGTCTGAAGCAAAATAACCTTTTAACCTGGTAGACCAATCTCGGTTCAGAATAAGCCCATATCCATCTGGTACGTCAGCCACCATAATGTCAAAAAATTGACATATCTTGTTATTTGCAGATAAGTGTATGAGAACATTCTTCATTTCTCCCACTACTTTGACACCCATTCTATCTAGTTGCACTACTTCCCAGGCTGTGGGCTTTGGCTGACCATTAATATTTCTGCAAACTTCAAGTGGCATAACATTTACTGATGACCCAGAATCTACCAAACAATTATGCACATTATGATCCAGCATTTCTAGAGTAAAAAGAAAAGGCGGGGTTTTAGCCTTTTCTTCCCAACTTGGTTCTATGTCTTCTTCTCTCCGTTGATTTTGAGTGGGTATATCTTTTTTAAGTTCCTCAAATTTTTCAGTGTTTCCTTCGTTAACCTCTACAAGTTTGACAGGCTCGTTGATTGGCTCTATTTCCTGATTGACAGTAGTGACTTCAGGTGTTTTATCTGCAACATTGGCATTTATCTGTCTCTTGAAATTTGTTTGCAGCCTCTTAATCTTTGCAATTGTTGCATTGTCTTTAATTATCAAATCCATGTTCTTTTTTGTTGTAGGTGTGTATTCAGATTTAAACGCACTCTCTTCTGTGTCGAAAAGTGAGACACCATCCCATAAAAACATGGTATCATCTTCTTGTTTCCCTATGGTCTGGTTTTTCTCTTCTTCTTTACCACTGTTCTTAGTCAATTTAGAGTCTAGCAGCTGATTCATAACCAATATCATTGAATTTAACCATTGAGGACACTTCTTTTTAGAATGAGGTTGTTGGTGGAAAGTGCAGAAATTGTCACCCCCCACCTCTGTTATATTCATTGATGATGAATTTGATGGAGGGATCTTCAATTGGTTGTTATTCTCCCTTTTTTGGTAGTAGGGTTTATCAGTTTTCTGAACTTCCCTTTCTTTCTCCAGATCTATTATTCGGTTCGAGAGCTTCTACATCATTTTGGCCATACTTTCAAAATCTGGTGATTGCTCTTCCTTAGGCTTAGCAAACAACAAGGCTTTCCTTCCCACACCTTTCTCTCCTGACCATTTGGGATAATATTCGATACTTTCTCTTTCAGCCTCTACCTTTTCTGCCTCCTCATAAGTTTTTGCTAAAGTGGGCTTGGTCTTCATTTTGGCGAACATGGCCAGCTCGGGTCCTCAAGCCAAAGTATAATATTTGATCAGGACTTTATCTGAAGGTCTGTCAGCTTCAGAAAAATTCTTGAGGTATGCTGAAAATCTTTGAGTGAAGCTGTGCACCTTCTCTTTTCTCTCTTTCTTTAAAGCGCATAGTCCTTTCATGAGAGTTGCATGAGTCTTTTGGATCGCATACTTACTTCTAAAGATCCTTTCGAAGGTATCCCAATCAGGGATAGAGTTCGCAGGAAAACCAAAATACCATGATGCTGCAGCTCCTTTAAGGGTGTGCGGGAATAGTCTGCAAACTACATCTTCATACTCCCCAGCCCTTAACCCTTCTATTGCCAAATAAAAACTTTGCAAGTGGTCGTCTACTAGTATCTTTTCACTTGGGTCAAATTTGGGCAGCATCTTTTCAAAGGCTTGAGGTAAATCATGTAATGGAGGTGTCAGGTTTAAAGGTGATCTGGCTCTCCAGGCAAGTGGTGGATTCGGTGGGTTGGGTGGTTGATTGGCGTTTATTCCTGCCATGAGTCTGGGTGGAGAGTGAGGAGGTGAGAAAATAGGAGTGTGAGCAGGAGAACTATGAGGAGTATCTGGGTCTTCTTGATTGAAAGGCAGTACAACTTCCTGTAGGGTTGTTTCTACAAGCTCTTCCCAATCCTCAACCAGCATTGAGTCTTCCAATATGGGACGATCTTTCCTTTTATAGTCTCTTTTGGGAAATTCAGGGATGATCGAAAATCCTCCGATCTTCTGCATGTATGCCCTAGTGTGTCTTCTCAGATTATTAACAACTTCGATGTCAATAGAAAACAAATGTTCTCTACCTCTTTCTTCCGGAATTGGATTATGAAGCCCATTGCTTTCTCAACTGTTACTAGTGGAATAGTCTCGAGAAAACAATTTTCCTCAGCTAGCCATGCACTGGCGGCCCTCCTTCTAATGCCAAAACTGTTGAGGCCTGGAAATTCGTAGGAAACAACAGCAAGGGATTCTTCCCAGTCAACGTTCCCAACTAGCCCATGACTGTTTGGTATAGGGAATCCGTCCAGTTTGCGGTCCGGCTACCGTAGGTCAAGTAACAAAAAATAAAGGTTTTACCGGTTGCGGCCCGGTCCACCGTGTGTATTTTCTATATTTTTTGACTTAAAGTATGATATGCACATGCCTAATTAACCATGCAGGGTGATCAATGATGCTATGAGTAGTCACAACGTGATGCGCACGTTCTTACCTCTCGTCTTAGAACTCACAAGCATCTAAATCACATATGCAGCAATAAAGTAAAACTAACTAACTATCTATTTATCTATCTATCTATCCCCGGA
>LPNX010662632.1:90509-102184 GCA_001517045.1 Pseudotsuga menziesii | reverse complement strand
ATAAAACGCAGATGCTGAGGGTTTTGGCGATTGGAGGTGAGCTTTCTTGTTTGGATTTGTCTTATTTATCATGTTTTATCCGACGTAGTAGTTTTACTTATTCAATGTAGTTTTTTATTTTTATGTTGTGGGTTTTAGATCACACCCAAACCACTGGTAGAATCTATGATGGGTTTTTAAATTTTTACTTGTATTCCAATTTAATGTAGGGTTTTGAAAAAAAATGAAAGGCTTATACTATTTATGTTTAAGTGTTTTGTTTTGTTATTTACTAGGTTTTTTTTACATTGTTAGTACAAATAGGTAGATGGAGTTGCATAAAATCATCTCAAGCTAAAATTTAGATTGTATTTTTTATATTATGCACTGAATATATTTATAGGTATTGTGGGGATTTTGTAATAGGGATGCAGAATTTATAGCTACTGAAGTCCTTATGAGTTTTTTTAATTTTTACTTATATTCCAATTCCATTTCAACATTTTGAAAAAAAAATGAAAGGCTTATATTATTTACTTGTTTTGTTTTAATATTTATTAACTTTTATTTTTTACATTGAGTTGCATAAAGCCATTTCAAGCTAAAATTTAGAAGATAAAACCCTTGTGTTTCTATTTAATAATATTAGAGTTTGTATCTGTAATGGTTTTCTTTTTGTTTTTTAATTTCTTTTATTTAATTTAAAAAGATCAATTAAATTCTTAATATGATATAGTGTTTAATAATTAGAGTGTTTAAAGATATGTGATGGGTTCTTTTAATTTTTACTTATATTCCAATTCCATGTTAGAGATTTGAAAAAAATGAAAAGCTTATATTATTTATGCATTTTATTATTAACTGGGTTTTATTCTTTTACATTGTTTGTTAGGTGGCAGCATAAAACCATCTCATCTTCAAATATAGAAGATTAAAAAGTTATGGGCAACTAATTATTTTTTTCTTTTCTTTTAAGATTTGATTTAAATGAATCAATTCCATAAAATGTTTATATTCTGAATATGTTGTGTAGGGTTTATAGAGTTTAATTATTTGACACTGTTGGTTTGTAAATGTGGCATTCAGATAGTAAATATGTCTAAAGAAGATTGATAAGGGCTTGTAAGGATGGTTAAAAAAATCTATTGAAGATACTATATTTCTTATAAGATGTTATTTTAAGAGGTGACATGGCTTGCTTATTTTGGGATATTATGATTATCAAACCCTCTCCTATATTTGCAAACCTAGGATATTTCAACTGTTAGTTCAAACTTCTTTGTTGTCTTGATTGATATTTCAATTCTTTCCTACTTTTTTATTGTCATTCATTTCTTTCCATTCCTAAATAAAACTTGGCAAAACCTCTTACTTAGACTAGCAAATCTAAAATTGATGGTTACTGGTCTATTGAATAAAACAGATTCTCAAATCTAAGATTGATGGGTACCAGTCTATTGAATAGAACATATTTTCATATTTTCTTATGAAAAGTATTCTTTAACCATGTTTCATACCTACTTATTTTGGGATATTATGATTGGTCAAAGCCTCCAAAATAAGGGTGGGATATTTCTTAAGTTCTTTTCAGCTTTCTTATTTCTTTATTGCCTCGATTGAGTGTCTCTCCAATTGATAACCAGCCATTCCTAAATATCTTTAGCTAATGTCAAACTGTTGCTTACTAGATTTGCTTGCATGGCCTCTAACTGAACTATCTGTGCAATAACCTGATATGAAGGTAGCCAACCCTAAAGCTACATATGGAAAAGTAATAGGCTATAACTCTTAATCTTATTCGAAAGCCCGAGGCGAATAGAATGATTTACATAGAAAGGGGGCAGTTAGAACTATCTGTGCAATAACCTGATCTGAAGGTAGCCAAACCTAAAGCTACATATGGAAAAGTAATAGGCTATAACGCTTAATCTTATTCGAAAGCCCGAGGCGAATAGAATTATTTACATAGAAAGGGGCTCGCCCTAATTCCTAGTTGGGTATGCTCAACCCACCCCAACCATGACTACAATTTTCTCATTATTATGACCTGAATGATAGTTACAAATGAAATATCCAATCTGCTATGCTACAAAGTATGATTTGCGTCCTTCCCTCAACAACATGACTACGAATTTTATATTGGTGGGTTTTTCAGAAACTCATCAAACTTAAAACGGTCCATATTTTATCCCATTCATCTTTGCATAGATCATTAAACATGACGATAATTGAGTTCACATCTCATCATAAATTAAAATGTAATAATCTGGGATTCGTGGGAAGACAGTTAAGAACCTAATTAGAAAATAACGTAGATGATCCAAAGGTCCTGACTAAAGGTAAGATTTTGTGACTTTCTAATTATGTGGGGAAGATACACCATTTGTGGGTCCTGACTAAAGGTAAGATTTTGTGACTTTCTAATTATGTGGGGAAGATACACTATTTGTGGGGGTAATTTAGTGCTAGCTTACCTAGAAGGAGAATAAGTAATTTTCCTTGATGCATGATATTTGCCCACCGCTTAGGTGTGGATTACATAACTTCATATCTAACCCCGATTTATGCTTATATCGTCAATTCCTGCTGGAACCTCAGAGCACAACACAACATATATCTGAGAACATTTGCTCAGAGAAAATCTATTATGGTGGGTTGGGCTTAGCCTGCTATATCAATATCCAGGGTATGAGAGCCTCCTACTTTGACGAGCAAATCAAACATTTCTTTTCCTCATTGATATCTAAAATTTCCAAATAGATAGTATGGATCTACAAATAGGTAGTATAGAAAGTAACCTTGTTTCTTCTTGAGTGTTGTTATGATGGTATAGCAGTTTAATCTTCTCTTTTGGATAGTGCCTCCCCTTTGGGCTTGGCTAGCAGTTTTCCAACTTGAGATCAAGTATTTTTCAAGATACTTATCTTTTGTATGGATATTTTAAATTTGAGTGATTTCATGCTTTATGTATGCCTCAAGCCAATTATTTAGTTTTATTTTTTTTAATAAATTTATTATTTCATTTAGCCATTCATTTAGTTTTATTCTTTTTAATAAATTAACAAATTTATGATGTAATTTTAGTGTTTTATGTTTTTTTTTATATGTATTTTTCTCTTTGTGTACAGCATGAGTGGGCCTAACGGTGGTTACCCTTGTCTTTAAAAATATATTATTATTATTATTATTACCAATAATTTAGTCCTCACTAATGCCATGATGATACTTCACATCGAAGGACTTATCTCTTATAATTTGCTTCCAAGTGTAGATTTAGACAGTTTTCCTTCTGTATTTGAAAATATGTTTTAAAATTGTTTTGATATTTTATTATTTGAAAAAAAGATTTTATTAGAATTTAAACATTTTTCTTTTTTTCAAACAGGAGGAGATGGAGTGCATTGGGAAGACTTCTACTTGGACAAAAGTAGATGGAGAGTACTTGGATAAATGTAAAATGTGTCATTTGATAAAGGAAGGAAGCACTTGTAAAGTTATATATATACGGGACTAAAGAAACTTGTAGAGTTATATATATACAAGGGATTTTGATTGAGAATCCTTTGGGGAAATGTAAATTGTATAGTTATATATATAAAGGGGATTCAAATAGAGAATCCTATTGTAAAATGTAAATTAACATACATTGTACATCAATAAAATCATTATTATTTTTGCAAGGGAAGGGGCAAAGCCCCTTTCCACAGCTTTCAAGGATAGCTTGGATCATAGCTACCTTGGAAGAGTCTCTTTTGATTGTTTTTTTTTTTAATATTTTGATAATATTTAATTTTATATATATTTTTAAATAATAAATATATTTTTTGTTTCCAAATTTTAGACGAAGTAAAAATGAAATGTTTACACTTTACATGTATATAATCTTCACACTTTTTAAATACAATGTTTATTTAATCTTAAAAATATATAATTTTTACATTTTTAAAATTTAATGTTTTTCACCAAACAAGTACATGTATATAATTTTCACACTACATTTTTAAAATTCAATGTTTTTCACTTTACAAGTACATGTATATAATTTTCACACTTTTTAAATACTATGTTTATTTCATCTTAAAAGTATGTAATTTTTATATTTTTAAAATTTAATGATTTTCACTTTACAAGGATATAATTTTCACATTAAACCATTTTAAAAGTTTTCACATTTCAACCATTTTAAATTTTTGATTTTTCATGTCATAAGTATATAATTTTCACACTTTCAAAATTCAATGACATTTTTAACCATTTTTTATTTTTTTGATTACATGTATATATTTTTCATACTTAATAGTATATAAATTTTACATTTTAAAATTCATTGTTTTCTACCTGTTACTAATTAATTTTTACACTTGCCAATTTTTTAACAATTTTAGAAGTTTTCACATTTAACAATTTTTAATTTTTAATTTTACACAATAATTATTCGTTTTATAAGTATATAATTTTCACACTTTCAAAATTAAGTGTTACAATTAAACATTTTTAAAGTTTTGATTCAGAATTCTTTTTTTTTCTAAATAACAAGTATTTACATTTAATACAATTTAAAAGTTTTCACACTTCAACCATTTTAAATTTATGTTTTTTTATAAAATTTCACTTTACAAATATAATTATATAATTTTTGTATTTAACCATAATCTAACCAGTAGTTTCCACGCAACTATTTTAAACTTATGTTTTTTCAAAAAAAATCACTTTACAAATATAGTTATATAATTTTTGAATTTAATAATCTTTATATAACAACTTTTCACAACAATATATTTTTTTTGCATTTAATAATCTTAAGATAACAAGTTTTCACAACAATAATTATTTTTTAAAATTAATCATATAATTTAATTAATTTATATAAAATCAATGTTAATTTTCGAAAATATTTTTTTTAATAAAAAATATATTATAAAATTATTTTACAAAAAAAATTTAAAATTTAAAAAATAATATGTAAATATATGAAAAAAAAATTAAATATACAATGTTATTGTTGTGTTTTGTAATGTTGTTTATGTTATAGTAGTGCTGTAATGTGTTGTGTATATCTAATTAGGCACACATACATGCATGCCATATTTTGCAACTTTATTGAGATAACATTATACATTTTAATATTGTTGGTTGTATTTTGTTTATATAAATTTATATTTTTTGCAATTATATTGTTACACCAAATTAATTAATTTAATTTTTTATGTTACATTCAATGATAAATAAAATTCAATGATAAATAAATTTTAATATTGTATACTGTATTAAATTGTTAATAAATTCTAACATCAAATTTAATTTTTTATTTAATTTATTTTTATATTTTTTAAGTTTATTAATACACCATAATACATTTTAGTGTTTTTTTGTAAGTTTATAAATACAATATAATACATTTTATTATTGTTTTTAGCCAACTTTTGGTAAGTTCATTAATACAACATAATACATTTTAATTTTGTATGATAAATAATCAATAAAGTTTAATATAAATTTATAATTTTTAAGAATTTTATTATTACAAAAAATCAATAAATTTAAATACTATATATTAGATTTTGTTGACATAAATTTATAATTTGTTGCAAATATTTATTATTACAACAAATTAATTAATTTTAATATTCTATGTTGAATTAAATTGTTAATAAATTTATATGTATTAAAACATTTAACAATTTTATTGAAAAAACATAATACATTTTAATTTGTAAATGAATTAATAAATTAATAAATTTAAATATTATAGGTTGCATTTTGTTAATAAATTTTAATATTGTATGTTTAGTTTTATTAATTTGTTGATTTATTTATATATATACAATTCTTTGAAATATTTTGCAATTTTATTGATACAACATAATATACTTTAATTTTGTATGATACAAATATTTATATAAATTTATAATTTTTACATTTTTATTATTATAATCAATTTTTAAATTATATGTTGCATTTAGTTAATATGAAATTGTAATTTTTGCAATTTTATTACTACAAGAAATTAATTAATTTTAATATTGTATGTTGTATATTTTGACATTGTATGTTGCATTAAATTGTTAATAAATTTTAACATGGACTTTAATTTTATTGATTCAACAAAATATTTATACAAATTATAACATTGTATGTTTAATGTTTGGTAAAATTTAATAGATTTGTAAATTTTACAACTTTATTAGTAGAACAAAATGATATAGCAATAATTTTCTATAATAAATAATCAACAATTTTCTTATGAATTTATATTTTTTACAATTTCCATCATACAACACAAATGAATTTTTATATTGTATATTGCATTTTATTAATTTCTAGATTTATATATATATATTTTGAAATATTTTTCAACTTTATTAAAACAACATAATATATTACAATCTTTGTATGATAAATGAACAACTAATTTTAATATGAATTTGTAATTTTTACAATTTTATTACATTACAATTTTTTTTTAATATTATATGTTACATTTAGTTAATATGAATTTATATTTATTTGCAGTTTTATTAATACAACAAATCAATTAATTTTATTATTGTATGTTGTATTAAATGATTTTTAATGTTGCATTTAATTAATTTATGGTCAATAATTTTAACATAAATTTATAATAAATTTTATTTTAATTTATCTTTATTTTTCTATATATAGAGACATTGAAATATTTTGCAACTTTATTGAGATAACATAATACATTTTAATATTGTATTTTGTTAATACGAATTTATATTTTTTGCAATTATATTATTACAAAAAATTAATTAATTTTAATATTTTATGTTGCATTAAATAAAATTTTGAGATTGTATGTTCATTAAATTGTTAATAAATTTAGACATAAAATTTAATTTATTTTTACAAATAGGTTTATTAATACAACATAATACATTTTGATGATAAATGATCAACAAATTTTAATATTAATTTATTTTTCATACAATTTGATTATTGTAAGTTGGATTTTGTTAATATGTATTTATATTTTTTGCTAAGTTTTATTATTACCACAAATTAATTAATTGTAATATTGTATGTTGAATTAAATTGTTATTAAATATATATACATTCTTTGAAATATTTTGCACTTATATTGAAATAATATAATACATTTTAATTTTTATATGAATTTATAAATTTTATGATTTTATTTTTACAACAAATCAATAAATTTTAATATTGTATGTTACTTTTTGTTTAGACTTTTTGATAGTATGTTGAGTTTTGTTATTTTGTCTATATATATATATTGCAACTTTATTGAAATAATATAATACATTATAATATAGTTTAATTTTGTATCATAATAATTTTAATATGCATTTATAATTTTTGATAATTTATTATTACAAAAAATTAATTAATTTTAATATTGTAAGTTGCATTAAATGATAAGTATATTTTAATATTGCATATTGCATTAGTTGATAAAATTTAACATAAAATTTATTTATTTAATTCATCTTTTGCAAGTTCATTGACACAACAAAATGTTTACACAAATTATAAAAGTGTATGTTAAATGATAAAGTAAAATTTAAAGGATTTGTAAATTTTAAAGCTTTAATAGTACAACAAAATGATACAACAATAATCTCTATAATAAATGATCAACAATTTATTTTTATAATGTTTACACAAACTATAAAAGTGTATGTTAAATGATAAGTAAAATTTAATGGATTTGTAAATTTTAAAGCTTTAATAATACAACAAAATGATACAACAATAATCTCTATAATAAAAGATCAACAATTTATTTTTATGAAAACATATGAATAAAATTTGATATCGAATGTTGCATTTTGTTAATAATCTTTATGTTCATTTTTACTAAATTTTATATATACAATATAAAAATTTATTAACAAAATGCAATGTACAATATTAAAATTTATTGACTGGTTGTAATGATAAAATTGTAAAAATTATAAATTCATAAAAAATTTGTTGATCATTTATGATACAAGATTATTGTTGTACTAATAAAGTTGTAAAATATATAAATACATATTAAAGTTTACTAATTTGTTACCATTTTTGCAAACATTTTGATGTATCAATGAACTTACAAAAAAATTTCATGAAAATGTGTGAAAATAATTTAAAGAAAATATTAAATTTTATGTTAAAATATATCAATAGTATAATGCAACATACTATGTTAAAAAATACTTATCATTTTCATGAAAATGTGTGAAAATAATTTAAAGAAAATATTAAATTTTATGTTAAAATATATCAATAGTATAATGCAACATACTATGTTAAAAAATACTTATCATTTGATGCATCCTAAAATGTTTAAAAATACTTATTATTTAATGCACCATACAATTTAAAAATTAATAAACTTGTTGTATTAATAAAATTGCAAAAATTATAAATTTCGTAACAATCTAATTAAATTTATTGAGACATATACAATATTAAAGCTAATTAATTTGTTGTATTAATAAAACTCAAAAAATTATAAATTCATATTAAAATTAATTGATCATATATATATATATATGATCAAATCTCAAGATAATATCTTAGGATTGTTCAAATCTACATAAAGGTTGTCATGATTAATGTATTGAGAACCATTCTTAGCCGAGGTTTCGACATTCTCCATTTTCTGCTAAACATGTTTTTATATTTTTGGAAGTGTTACATAAATAAAAACAAAAATAAAATTAGCACATTGTTTTTTTGTACACCTGAGTGAGCCAATCAAGCCTAGTATTGCCAATCAAGCCTAGTATTGCAACCTCACTTTGATACCACATGTGACATCCCTAAAAATTCATAAATAAATAAAAATATATATATTTACTTGATGCGTGTAATATTAGGATTTACTATTACATGACTTGAAGGGATATTATTACTTAGTTTTATTACGTTATGTATTACTGTCGTCATGTAATCAAGTCACTATTAGATCATTTTTTTTATGCTTAGGATTGTTCAAATCTACATAAAGGTTGTCATGATTAATGTATTGAGAACCATTCTTAGCAGAGGTTTCGACATTCTCCATTTTTTGCTAAACATGTTTTTATATTTTTGGAAGTGTTACATAAATAAAAACAAAAATAAAATAAGTACATTGTTTTTTCGTACACGTGAGTGGTTGTATCGAAAGTGTTTATGTAATTATAACCTCGGAATGTATTTATCTATGTATCTTATGTATTGTAACCCGATGTTTATTCCAGGATGTATCTATTATGTTATTGAGTCATTTTGTCATGCCCCGACGTTCCGATCAGGAGAATCAATAATGTAAGCAAGTCATGGCAAGTCATAGTGGGTAACCCTCCAATTGTCTAAGGGTTAAAGTCCCCACAGTTCTGTGGCACTAGGGTTATTAGACTCTCCTAGTAGAGGTCGGCCCTAGTAGGGTTTTAGTCACGTCAGGATTAGTATAAATAGAGAGCTGGGGTCTCTATTTAGCATACATCACTCACACACTCAAGTGTAGCACATAGTTGAGGAAGGAGAAGACACCGGGGCTAGACAAGAAGAAGATTACTGTTGTCGGGAGTGCATCTTACTGTTTTGGGGTTTTACATCTTGTGTTGATTCTATCTCTGAGGAAGTTGCGGGATTTTATTCATTTATGGTTTCCCCAATGAAAAACACTTTGTTCATTATCTCTTGTGTTTGATTGTTGTATTTGTTGGTCTCTCAGTAAATATCCTAACATAATGCTAGCTTAATGTTAAAAAACTAACATGGTATCAGAGCTAACCTGAGAAGAAGACACTGTGCAGCTGCGGGAACCAGGGATTTCTAGTTTGTGGATCTTCCTCCACAGATTTTCAGAAAAAGTAAGGTGGAATAACTCTCCTCTTTAGGGTGCATCTTTCTGTCAAAGCAGAATCCAATTCTGAGGTTTTTCAATTTTGGACCTGTCACTACTGTCGAAAATTAGGGCTTTTCACAGAAGAGGAATTTTTCAGTGATCCCAGACCTGGATTGATCTCCTCCCCAAAATCGAAGTTAGGGACAAATTTCAAGGAATTTGGGTGGACAGAACTCTGGAAAAAAAAAAGCCTATTTTTCTCCTGAACTAGCTCTGCAGGATTTCAGCTCAAGTTTCAGATCCAACATCTTAAACCTAGTAAGATATAAAATCTTTTGTATTTCCATTTGAGGTTCTCAGTTAATATGTCTCATCATACCAAGCTTGATGAAAAGCTTGAGGGAGCTGATAACTTCTGAGCCTGGAAGTATAGGATCTCCTTGGTCCTGGAAGAGAATGAGTTAGACTCCTACATCCATGAGGAGGTTCCAATTCCAGAGGGAGATGAGGCAAAGGCCTTACATAAGAAGAAGACGGTTATGGCAAAGAGTATCATTACTGATTCTATCAAGGATCACCTTATCCCACAGGTGTCCTCTCTTAAGACACTTAAAGCTATGTTTGATGCCTTAACCAAATTGTTTGAAGGGAAGAACATAAATCGGAAGATGACCCTATAAGAAGCCAACTGAAGAATGTGAAGATTCAGAATGTAGAAAAAATCCAGTCTTACTTCAGAAGAGTTTCTCAGATAAAAAAGCAACTAGAAGCAGTTGATGAAGAAGTGGAAAATGCAGAGATTGTAATGACTACCTTGAATGGCCTTCCTAGGTCATGGGATTCTTTCATCCAAGGAATTTGTGCTAGAAAGAAGTTAGTCAAGTTCAACAGACTATGGGAAGAGTGCTCTCAAGAAGAAGCTCGGATAGCAACTTGAGAAGAGAATATGGGAAGTGAAGATCAAGCTCTCACGATACACTCCAAGTCTCACTCCAAGTCAAACAAAAGAAGACCTCATAGCTCCAGAGGTAAGCACTCTCACAAAGTTAACACTAGAAAAGATGTATCTAGGATCATAAGCTATACGTGTAATGAAGCAGGACACTATGCAAGGAATTGTCCTAACAAACAGAAGATAATGAAGAAGAGAAACAAAAAAAGACATCATGCTCATGCTGCAGAGGATGATGAACCATCTAGGAAGAGATCCAGATATGAAAGTGAAGATTCTTCAAGCAATGATGAATATGTTCTGATATCCGCTCTCACAAGTAACATTATTCATGGAAGTAATGATTGGATTATAGACAGTGGGGCTTCCAAACATATGACTGGATGCAAGGAATCTTTTGTGAGACTGTCAGAACATGAATCACCTCACAAGGTAAGCTAGGAGATGACTACCAATATCCAATAAAAGGTAGTGGGGAATATTCCTATAAATTAGACTCTGGAAAATCTCTAACAATGAAAGAAGTATTGTTTGTCCCAAGACTAAAGAAGAACCTTCTCTCCATATCAGCATTAGATGCAAAAGGAATGCGGGTTGCATTCATAGATGGTCAAGTCATCATGTGGCCAAAAGGAAAGACTATCGATGATGCGGTAGTGATTGGAGAACAAGGAGGAGGATTGTACAAATTAAAGGGCCATCTAGAACAAGCCTTGTTCCATGACACAGTAGATCCAAGTGAAATTTGGCATAGAAGGCTTGCACATGTGCATTATAGAGCACTACCTATTGCAAGCAGTGAAAGCAAAGCAAAGGATGTGCGAAAGGAAAGAGTACAAAGAAGACATTTCCAAGCAGTGAAAGCAAAGAAAAAGGAATCTTGGAAATCATCCACTCCGATGTATGCGGTCCTATGTCATCAAACTCTCTAAGCGGTTA
>LPNX010662632.1:71269-90450 GCA_001517045.1 Pseudotsuga menziesii | reverse complement strand
CTTTTATTGATGACTTTTCTAGGAAGACATGGGTTTACTTCATGAAGAACAAAGACGAAGTATTCAGTAAGTTCAAGGAATTCAAAGCCTTGATCGAGAACTGTACTGAAAAGAAGATCAAGACCATTCGATCAGATAATGGTGGAGAATTCACTTCAAATGAATTTAAAGAGCTATGCAAAGAATCAAGGATTAAGAGGGAGTTGTCCACTCCTTATAATCCACAACAAAATGGGATTGCAGAACGAAAGAATAGAACTATCATGGAAGCTGTAAAAGCAATGCTTCATGATCAAGACCTTTCTATGCATCTTTGGGTGGAAGTTACCAGAACAGCAGTGTATGTACAGAACCATACTCCACATAGAGTACTCGAGAACAAGACTCCTCAAGAAGTATTCTCCAGCAAGAAACCAGAAGTCAGCCATCTCAGAATATTCAGCTGTCCTGTGTACATCCACCATTAGAGGAATTTTGAGGTCTAAAACGGGCCTCCTAAGGAAAATATTAAAATAATAAAATAATATTTATTAATTTGGAGAAAAAAAGAAAAAAACTACTTTTTTGTTTTTTGTATTTTCGACATATCTTCTTATGTTTTTACTCAAATTTCGATCGGGAGAGCTCGTTGGATGTGGAATTCGATTCTGCATCCAACAAGTACCCACACTGCATACTTTTGATGGACCCCTCCACCCCCAAAACAAGAAATACCTAAAAAAATGCGATGATGTTCATCAAATGTCACATCCCTGTTGATGTCAATATTCTTGTATCCTGGGAAATCTATTCTATAAGCCTTCGAGCTTTCAGAGTATCCCACAAATATACCCTTCTTTCCTGAAGGATCTAATTTAGTCCTCTTCTCTTTTGGAATCATTAGAGGAAATTTGGGGTCTAAAATGGCCTTTATAAAAAAACGTGCCAACAATAAGTTCTTGTGAGTTGGAATTCAAGAACCAATAGAATTCCAATAAAATGAGTCAGCCATAATGGTTGAATTGACATATTTGTCATTAAAAAAACTACTTTTTTTGTTCATATTTTTGACATATCTCCCTGTGTTTTTACTTAAATTTCGATCAGGAGAGCTCGTTGGATGTGGAATTCGATTCCGCATCGAACGAGTACCCACATTTCATAATTTTGATGGACCCCGCCACCCCAAAAACAAGAAAAACCTTGAAAAACGTGATGATGATGCACATATCTCCCTGTGTTTTTACTTAAATTTCGATCAGGAGAGCTCGTTGGATGTGGAATTCGATTCCGCATCGAACGAGTACCCACATTGCATACTTTTGATGGACCCTGCCACCCCAAAAATAAGAAAAACCTTGAAAAACGTGATGATGATGTCAACATCACGTTTTTCAAGGTTTTTCTTATTTTTGGGGTGGCGGGGTCCATCAAAAGTATGCAATGTCATCATCACGTTTTTCAAGGTTTTTCTTGTTTTTGGGGTGGCGAGGTCCATCAAAAGTATGCAATGTGGGTACTCGTTCGATGCGAAATCGAATTCCATATCCAACGAGCTCTCCTGATCGAAATTTAAGTAAAAACACAGGGAGATATGTCGAAAATACGAACAAAAAAGTAGTTTTTTTAATGACAAATATGTCAATTCAACCATTATGGCTGACTCATTTTATTGGAATTCTATTGGTTCTTGAATTCCAACTCACAAGAACTTATTGTTGGCACGTTTTTTTTATAAGACCCATTTTAGACCCCAAATTTCCTCTAATGATTCCAGAAGAGAAGAGGACTAAATTAGATCCTTCAAGAAAGAAGAGTATATTTGTGGGATACTCTGAAAGCTCGAAGGCTTATAGAATATATTTACCAGGATACAAGAAGATTGACATCAACAGGGATGTGACATTTGATGAAGACACAACTTACAACAAATCCAGAAAGAGACCTGTTGAAGAACCTGAAGAAGCAGAAGCACCCTGAATTCATGATACAACCATAATGAAGAAACGCGAGAAGAAGATCGAGAATTTGAAGAACCACAAAGACCTGTAGATCCACCCCTAAGAAGAATCCTCATAAGAGGAAACCTGCTTGGGTACGAGAACTTATCCAAGGTGTGGAAAGATATGGGGCTCTAGAAGAGAATCACAAAGAAATAAAGAGGACCAGATCTTGTTCCATGTATGTAGCTTTACTATGTGATTTCATTGATAAAGAACCTTCCAGTTATGAAGAAGCGGTAGAACGAAAAGAATGGAAGGATGCTATGATCGAAGAGTACCAATCGATCATGAAGAATGATGTTTAGGATGTTGTCATAGGACCAGACAGGAATTCAATTGTAACTTCCAAATGGATCTATAAGATCAAACATGTTGCAGACAGTAGCATTGAAAAATATAAGGCAAGATTTGTAGCTCGGGGTTTCTCTGAGAAAGAGGGAATAGACTATGAAGAAACCTTTGCACCTGTAGCCAGATACTCTTCCATCAGATCAGTACTTGCTATGGCTACAGTGATGAAATTGAAGATACACCAGATGGATGTCAAGACTGCTTTCTTGAATGGTGTAGTGGAAGAGGAAGTGTATGTAGAATAGCCACTTAGTTTTGAGACACATGATAGGGAGTCTCATGTATGCAGGTTGAAGAAAGCCCTGTACGGTTTGAAACAGGAACCTAGGACATGGTAGGGCAGAACTGATAGCTTTCTATCTAGTTTGGGATTTACCAAGAGTAAAGCAGATTCCAACCTTTACTACAAGGTTGAAGGTGGCAACCTAGTGATGCTTCTACTATATGTAGATGATTTGTTTGTGACAGGTATGGATGGGTTGATCACTAATACGAAGAGAAAGATTGCTGTCGAGTTCGAGCTAAAGGACTTGGGGTATGATGCATTATTTTCTAGGTATGGAGGTGTGGCAGAGTACGGATGGAGTCTTCCTTGGACAAGGGAAGTATGCAGTAGAGATCCCGAAGAGGTTTGGGATGATGGACTGCAAGACTATGGCCACACCTATGGCATCGAATCTGAAGCTATTGAGTGATGCTTCATCATAGTCGGTTGATGCTACGATGTATCGTCATATGATTGGGTCATTGATGTACTTGACGAACACAAGACCAGACATTTGCTTTGCTATGAACACCTTGAGCCAGTTCTTGACGGATCTGAGAAATGTTCACTTGATTATTGTAAAGCATATTCTGAGGTACCTAAGGAGTACAGTTGATTATGGGCTCAAGTACGATGCGAATTAGAAGATTAACCTGGAGGGTTATGTTGGTTTAGATTAGGCAGGCAGTTCCATCGATAGGAAGAGCACTTCAGGGTGTTGCTTCAGTATGGGATCAGGTAAAATCTCTTGGTTTAGCAGGAAGCAATCCTATGTGGAACTGAGTACAGCTGAAGTAGAGTATGTCACAGCCTATTCATCTAGTTGTGAGGCAGTATGGTTGCAGAAGCTACTGTCTGATTTATTTTGTCTCCAAATGGATGCCACTTGTATACATTGTGACAACCAGAGTTGCGTGAAGTTTTCAGAGAATCCAATGTTCCATGACAAGTCGAATCACATCGAGATCGAGTATCACTATATCAGGGATATGGTGCAGAGAGGAGCAGTGAAGCTCTGGTATGTTGCGACGAAGGAACAGATAGCCGATGTGTTAATGAAGCCATTGGCCAGAGTGAAGTTCAAGTACTTCAGGGAGAAGCTTGGTGTTCTCCAGATCGAGGTTTCCTCCAAGGGAAAGTGATGAGTCCCAAAGCCATTATGACGAGTAGGTCAGATGTAAGGGCTGAGCCATTCTGTCATGGTGAGAGGATTCAGTTCCTTCCATGTCAGATATGAGTGCTAAGATACAAAGCCATTCTGACGAGCATGTCAGATGTAAGGGCTGAGCCATTCTGTCATGGTGAGAGGATTCAGTTCCTTCCATGTCGGATATTAGTGCTGGCCACTCTGTCGAGTAGGACAGATGTAAGGGAAGTTGCTACTCTCTAGGAGAGTGGAGGCACCTGGTCCATTACCAGGTAGCTCAGTCTGGGACTGGGGGCCATTATGTCATGGTAAGAGGATTCAGTTCCTTCCATGTCAGATGTGAGTGCAGGCCATTCTGGAAAGGGTGTAGGACTTGTTTCCTACTAGGTCAAATATAAGGGAAATTGCCATTCTCCAGGAGAATGGAGGCACCTGGTCCGTTACTAGGTAGCTCAGTATAGGACTGGGGGCCATTCTATCATGGTGAGAGGATTCAGTTCCTTCCAGGTCAGATGTGAGTGCAAGCCTTTCTGGTAATGGTGAGAGCATTCAGTTCCTTTAAGGTCAGATATAAGTGCTAAATTATTTTCACATATGTTAGTGATGTGATGTCCTATCATGCTGGTGAATGTGAGTGTTGGGCCTTTCTGATGTGATTGTAGGTTCTTGCCTTTCTGGTAATGGTGAGAGCATTCAGTTCCTTCAAGGTCAGATATAAGTGCTAAATTCTTTTCACATATGTTAGTGATGTGATGTCCTATCATGGTGGTGAATGTGAGTGTTGGGCCTTTCTGATGTGATTGTAGGTTCCTACATGATCAGATGTGAGTGTTGGGTGTGCCTTTTTGACGAGTAGGCCAGATGTAAGTGCTGGGGGAAGACCTACTTGATGGATAGGCCTACAACCAACATGAAAGAAGGTTGGCTCTGTAGAAATTCCTATGACGAGATAGCACACATGATGATGACCAATTGAGATTCAGATCGAGTTATGATCTAGATCCAGTGATGATGACTCCGAGAGATCCAGATCGAGTGATGATCTAGATCTAGTAGTGATGATCAAGATCGAGTGATGATCCAGATCCAGCAGTGATGATCCAGATTGAGTGATGATCCAAATCCAGTCATCCAGATCGAGTGATGATCCAAATCTAGTGATGTTGATCCAGATTGAGAGATGATCCATATCCAGTGATGATGATCCAGATCGAGAGATGATCCGGATTCGAAGAATGAAGATGACTTGAAGAATCAGAAGACTCGAGATGCAGATGACGAGATGATCCATTTGATACAGAGAAGAAGACCAGAGCTGAAAATTGTGTCGAAAGAATACCTTCCTAGTTAAGAGAGAGTGTTGATGTATTTGTAACTTCAGAATGTATTTATCTATGTATCTTATCTATTATAATCCGATGTTTATTCCGAAATGTATCTATTATGTAATTGAGTTATATTGGCATGCCCTGATGTTCTGATCGGGAGAATCAATAATGTAAATAGGTCATGTCAAGTCATAGTGGGTAACCCTCCGATTGTATAAGGGTTAAAGTCCCCGCAGTTCTGGGGAACTAGGGTTATTAGACTCTCCTAGTAGAGGTCAGCCCTAGTAGGGTTTTAGTCATGTTGGGATTAGTATAAATAGAGAGATGGGGTCTCTATTTAGCACACATCACTCACACACTCAAGTGTAGCGCATAGTTGAGTAAGGAGAAGACACTGGGGCTAGACGAGAAGAAGATTACTACTGTCGGGAGTGCATCTTACTGTTTTGGGGTTTTACATCTTGTGCTAATTCTATCTCTGAGAAAGTTGCACGGTTTTCTCCATTTATGGTTTCCCCGATGAGAAACACTGTGTTCATTGTCTCTCGTGTTTGATTACTCTACTTGTTGTTCTCTCAGTAAAGATCCTAACATAATGCTAGCTTAATGTTGAAAAACTAATAGAAAGTTCAAAATTCCCTTTGAAAAGCAAATTAATTTTATTATCTCTCAGGTTGTTACAAATGGTATCAGAGCTAAAGTGATAACACTCGGGGCTATTTGGGATCAACATGGAATTAGGAAGCAGGAAGATGGTAAAAAAAGAGCAATAGATTGAGTGGTTGTAATGAAAGTTCAAAATTCCCTTTGAAAAGCAAACTCATTTTTATTATCTCTCGGGTTGTTACTTATGGTATCAGAGCTGAAGTGACAACACTTAGGCCTATTTGGGCTCAACATGGAATTAGGAAATAGGAAGATGGTAAGCACTAACCAATCAAATGGATTTTTGTGTGGATACATGATGGTGATGTACGATGGGGATAAGTTGTTTGAGTGGGCCTCTGAAGATCGGAAGAGGTAACTAAGAGGAGAAAATAAATATCATAGAAAAAGGTATGAAAAAAGTTGTGAGTAATTCTTTCATCTTGCTGTAAGAGTAATGTTTATGTTTACACATCTAGGAATTAAGAGGTTGGGCTATAAATTCAATTCTTGATACATTAAGGAAGAAGTATAGTCATTTTATTAGAATTTCATGTAGCGATATCTACATGTCTAGACTCATACTAACATAAACTTTTAAAACACATGAAACCAAATAGATAGGTAACAAACTATGGGTGCCTTAGATAAGAAATGAAATGGGTTTCTTGTAATAACTATTGAAATATTTATGAAACTATGTGTCTACTATAATGAGTATTGATGTTGTAAATTTTTACGAAGAGGTCCAAAACCCTAAGAAATCGGTAGTGTAGAAATTACCATTTTGCGGAAAATTTAAACACACTTGTCACATATAAAGACGGTTGTAGGCATGAGAATGTTAGGCTTATCATAATATTGGTTTGGAACCAATTTTTCAAAGTATCGTTGAAATTGTACACACAGAATCTAATACAAAAGGAAAGCCTAAATTAAAAACCCACTTTAACGCCAAACCTAAAAATACCAACTTGTTACGAGTAGAAGTAGAGTGGGTGACCTAGCAAAACAATACCCTTGGGGAAACAATGTATTCCTTGTAATGTGTGATAAGACAAGTGATGTACTGAAATCAAAGCATTGGGAAAACTACGTAAATTATGAATATGTATTCTTGTACGGTTGTTGTTCTCATGTTAAAAAGGTGAATTAGGTTATATGATTAACACCTTAGAATGTATTTGTATGTGAGTAATGAGCTCAAACATATATTAAAACATAATACATCCCATCATGTGAAAACATTTTGACTATTTGACACATGTGGGTTACAAGTGTGTTACACCAAAGCTGAATTTTGTTTTTGTGAAAAGAGTGGGTTGATCTACAAGAAATAGTGTTCTAAACCTACACTCACCTGTGATGCACATTATCATTTATTGTGTTAAAAGGGGGGTTTTAACATATGTGTATTCAGGGCTTGCAGGGGGTTACTGACAGTATGAGAGTTCCAACAAACATTATAATGTTTCCTCCAAAGACACTAACATGTAGGTAGAACTAGTTATCACTTGAGATTCCTGCATATCTAGCCTACCACTCATTAATATTGTGTAAAGTGGGAATGTCCCTTTACTCGTAATTCTCCAAAGATAGAGGAGTAAAGATTATTAATGTTATTAATATTTGAAAATGATAAGTGAATCAATGTCGTATAATGTTGTGGGCTAACATTATAGGAGTATGCCTGGAGCACTACCATTTGAAATGGACTATTGGTTACAAAATTCATTGGTTTAAGTCATAAAGTTAAACCACTCAAGAACGAGTGTTGTTTTACCCTTTATATTATTATAATTTCCATATTTTGAGGATTTATTGTGGATTATGATGTTAGGTACTCACATTGCAGGGTTTTACCATGATTATGGCCATTGGCATGATAAAAGTAAAAACATAGATTATAAATTCACTCGCGTAAAACAAGTTGTGCTCAATTGCTCAAAATGAGTGAGGAGTTATTTTTGGATGGTTTCCAGTATTGTATGAATCATGAATTTGGTAGAGGTACAAATCTCTACGACTTATGAAAATATTGATTATTTTTTTTATCGATAGATGTTAATTATATTCAACCTAACTGTGAAGCCGATTCATGAATCGGGACAATAACAGTGAAGTCACGTTAAGCAACAAAAAGCGTGTGTTACACATAGTCAAAGGTTGAAATTTATACAAAATACGAACAAGGAAATCGTATGCTGCAGGAGCACAATGGTGTTAGGAAAATGATTGCCATGTGAGAACATTTGTGTTAGGAATATATGCTGCAGGAACACAACAGTGTTAGGCAATGGATTTCTGTGTGAGGACATTGGTGTTAGGCATATGATGTGGCAAGAAAATTGATGATCCAACTCTACCTTGCTTTTCTGGACTTCAGCAGGGCTCGATGGAAAAGGGATTTCGGGACTCAAGCAAGGAGGCTTGAGGGGAATCATGAAAGAGTATGATATCGATATCAAGACCTAGGCAAAGATGGACATCTAGAATACAGAACACTATTTGATGTTACTGAGGAGAAAACTTTTGACTAGCAATCAAAAGGGAGAGTAACCTTAGAAATAGTTGTAAGTCCACACGGAAATTGGTAAAAGAACTCAAGGCAGAGTTTGAAAAAAATAAACAAATGAAAAATGTGTTAACGATTTTTTCCAAGTAATTAGACTGATTTCATATCTTAATGTGTAAATGTGAAGAAAAGATTTCCTTAGGGCAAGGACTAGTTAAGTCTCCAAATGGATTACTTATAAACCAACACATTTGTGAGAAATAATTATGTATTATGATAGAGATGCAATAATGATGCCGCAAAAGGATCCATCATTTATTGTTGAATTATAGAACTATGACATGTGTGACTGAATAAATTTTGGGTAGACTCAAGCATTTTACCACATAGCTTCTATATTGTCAATTTGGGACTGAGTGTCTTAGTCAACATTACCTTTCCTCTAAATACAGATTGTTGGAAATTTGAGCTCCTTTTTTTGTTGGGTTTTCTTTCTTTTTGATTTAGAGTATTTGGTATCTCAGATTAATACTCAGCATTGATCATCTAGATCTAGAAATAGGTACCCTATCTGTGTGTTGCTGCTGACTTGAAACCTGATGTGTCATCCTTAAAACAACGTTTGGAATTTTAACCTGGAAACTGGTATATTTTCCCCTTTGACTAGCATGTGTTCAAAGTATAGATCTAGATGGTAAACAAAACTATTCCTCCTTATCAAAGTTTTGATATACTATTTTTTTCAATCTGGAAAAAGGGGTACTCCCTTTGGCTACGTACTTAAGGCATGAGTCCGTTTTTGTTTGTGTGTTGTGTAGGAGCATGTCCTTGTGCCAATAGGTGCACATTATCTCCAATCCCACACATTGAAAACTCTCTAGAGTTATCATAGCCAAAAACCCTTATGTTTATGCGAGCTCTAATGCTTAATCCGCTTCATTCTACTTGGGTTATATTGGGGTCCAAGCACCAAATTGCATATAGTGTAATAGTATGAAAGGAATCAATAATAATTGGAACAATATAGAAGAAAATGTTATATAGATCCTGAATGTTTAAAAGTTTATGTATATATAATTATGGAAGTCGTATGCATCCACATTTTCTTTTACACATTGCATACACATTCGTATTGCATTCTAGATCCAAGTTATATATTGTGAAATTGTATACCTAGCTAGGGTTGGAAGGGACGGAATCCATGGACCCACTGTATACAATTAACTATTCCATACATTGGAGTATTAAAATTATCATTCCCAAAATATGTATTGTAACTATCGAAATGGCTATGTATTATCTGAATTAGTAGAATTTGACTATATAAGATCCCATGCCAAGAATGCAATTGAGAAAGGTTTAGAAACACTCTCAGAGAGTGTCCATTAGAAAGATAGTATGGAAGCATTAATGTTTTGGATTGTAACCTTTTAATGGAATAAATGTCACAGGATGTGACCATTTTTGTGGACGTAACCCATGGGTTGGGTGAACCATGTACATTGGCGCCTCTCTGTTTTTCTTGTGTCTAAATGTGTTAATTTTCTTGTATTATTTTGTGTACTTATAACATTGTTTCTACAACATTGTTAATTGATTTACTGCTTAAAAGGATAATCAGGGAAAGATATGGTTATGGAAAGATATGGATACCTCAATGACATTGTCTGCACCCTAAAATTGTTTTAAAAAGACATCTTAAGAATGAATGCATGCGTACTGCACCACTTAAGTTATAAATGATAATGTATTAAGATGACTAATATATTGTTGATGGAAGATCGTCAAGTTATGCTATTAATAGGAATGAAACTATACCTCTTATGTTTCATTGGTTAGATTTATTTAATGGATAGTCCTTTAAACAAAGTATATTTTGCTCAAAGAGATGGTAGATCTACAACTCGGCATCATGATGATAGATAAATTTATGGACAAATACCAATGCTTGAAATAGTGAGTTCAATTACTTAAGAGACTCTGTTGTTAGTCTCAAGCCCTTATAATGTTGAAACATGGTTAAAGTAATTTGAGTATGTATACCAAAATGATAATTGGAAGCTACCTATAAGTAGTTCTTTATTGAGATCAAAAATATATTCATGTAGGACTTGAATGCATTTCAGATCACAAGGTTTATGTTATTATTAAGATTTGCATTAGTAAGCGCAAATGGAAGTGAATCCTTCATTGGAAAACATAATATAAGGGACTGCTAGAAAGATCATAATGCATAAAAGACACTGCCATAGATTTTGATTTTTATAAATGTGTGTGTTATGATTAACTAACAAGGCTGTAGGTATATTCGGATAAACAACACTCTGAAGGAACACTTTCAAAAAAATAGCAATAGATTGAGTGGTTGTATCGAAAGTTCAAAATTCCCTTTGAAAATCAAATTCATTTTTATTATCTCTGAGGGAACCAGCCGCCATCCTCACCTTCGAACTTGAGTCACTTTTGAGACACTGGTATTTTTCTCACGCGCTTAATGGGTAATTTACTGTTTACTGACATACGAGCCTAGTGCTTGAACATGAGGCGATTATCACATGAAACACACTCTAATAACCTAAGAGTAACTACAACTTATACAAATATATCATAAAGAGGTTTTATGAAGAATAGAAAACCTTCACAACAATGAAGTTACTTCCACCTCACATTAATCAAAGGTATTGGGTCGAAGAAGACATATATATATTATATATAAAATCATGATATATATAATAGCAGAACATACATATATGAAAGGAATTTCATATATAATAAGGGAGCATTATATAAGTGAAGGAATCATATAGTAAAAGGAATTATATATATATATATATATATATATATATATATATATATATATTAGGGAAACTAAAGCGATTACATATATATATATATATATATTATCACATATATATAATATATCTAGAATGAGAATACCCATATCAATTGAGTATTGAATTTACCTCGAGTGATAGGCCTTATTGCGGAACCATTACCGGTTTTATAGCCATTAATTTTGGAGGCGTCATTTAACTCCCTTGATTTTATCTTAACTATTTGAGAGATGTTGAATTGAGAGGTTTTAATAACCCTGAATAACAGTCATCGATTGTGGAGGCGTTACAGGGCATGCATAAATGTTGATTTATGGAGGCGTTATGGATTTCACCAGTATATATTTTCCAGATCTTGGAGGAAGAAGGGGGGGGGGGAAGAAAGGGGGTCTGAAGCATTTGAGGAAAAGGATATCTATGCCAGATGAGTAATGAGCTCTGCTGGAAAATGATCTATGCGCTTCTTGAAAGAGTGATCTCTACAATGTTCTCTCTGCATATATGAGGAGGATGACCCATCCCTGGTGCAAATGATATCGACAATTTCAATCGGGTATTAAGATTTCATCCTGGTTCATGCTTTTGAGAGTTTTCTACTTACGAATTTATCTTAACTTGCAATAATAGAATTGTTAGAAAAGTACTGTTATCATTTACTTGCCTTCCAATATATATTTATTTGTTTTTCTCGGTTATCATTTCAAGCTGGCATTAGTCGATTTCTTATGGAGTTGCCTCTATCATATGTCAAACCAACGATTTGAGTTAACCTTTAGATATGTGGAGCATTGATCTTGCATTCTAGGTCTTCGTTTTATTTTCGTTTCAGATCTAGCATCTGCCATAGATGCAATTTAAAAAATAGAGTAACACAAGTATGTGTCTCCATCAGCTGCATTTTGAACAGTCATTTTATACCTGCGTTTATGAAGATTTGACTATGCGTTTTATTTTTTTCAATGTTGGCGTTAAACGGGTGATAACCTTGGAGAAAAATACTTCGTATTGTCTGCATTATAACTACCCCCTATTTGTCTGTGTTTTTACTGTCGACGATCCAATAGGAAGTTCTTACTGGGTTTGCATTGAGCCTTGCTTGAGATTGTTTGATTCTTGTATACATTTGGGCATGATCCAACTTTTGCGGGTTACAGTTATTAACCCCATCATGATTCTAGCCCGCATGTGTTGTGGATGATTGCTCTGTTTATGAACCCCCTTGATTGGTTGAGGCTGCAATTTGCATTGTACGGATTCAAGCATTTTACCACATAGCTTCTATAGTGTTTATTTGGGACTAAGTGTCTTAGTTAGCATTACCTTTCCTCTGGATACGGATTGTTGGAAATATGAGCTCCTTTGTTTTGTTGGGTTTTATTTCTATTTGATTTAGAGCATTTGGGATCTGAGATTAATACTCAGCATCGACCGTCTATATCTGAAAATAGGTACCTTAGCCGTGTGTTGCTGCTGACTTGAAACCTGCACGAAATCTGATGTGTCATACTTAAAACAACGTTTAGCATTTTAACCTGGAAACTGGTATCTCGTTCCCCTTTGGCCAGCGTGTGTTCAAAGTATAGATCTAGATGGTAAACAAAACTATTCCTCCTTATCAAAGTTTTGATATACTATTTTTTTCAATCTGGAAAAAGGGGTACTCCCTTTGGCTGCGTACTTAAGTCGTGAGTCCATTTTTGTTTGTGTGTTGTGTAGGAGCATGTCCTTGTGCCAATAGGTGGGCATTATCTCCAATCACACACATTGACAACTCTCTAGAGTTATCATAGCCAAAACTCCCTATGTTTATGTGAGCTCTAATGCTTATTCCACTGCATTCTACTTGGGTTATATTGGGGTCCAAGCACCAAATTGCATATAGTGTAATAGTATGAAAGGAATCAATAATAATTGGAAAAATATAAAAGAATAGGTTATACAAAGCCTGAATGTTTAAAAGTTTATGTATATATAATTATGGAAGTCGTATGCATCAGCATTTTCTTTTATATATTCCATACACATTTGTATTGCATTCTAGATCCAAGTTATATATTGTGAAATTGTATACCTAGCTAGGGTTGGAAGGGACGGAATCCATGGACCCGCTGTTTACAATTACCTATTCCATACATAGGAGTATTAAGATTATCGTTCCCAAAATATGTATTGTAACTATCGAAATGGCTATGTATTATCTGAATTAGTAGAATCTGACTATATAAGATCCCATGCCAAGAACGTAATTTGGAAAGGTCTAGAAACACTCTTGGAGAGTGTCCATTAGAAAGATAGCATGGCAGGATTAATGTTGTGGATCATAACCTTTTAATGAAATAAATGTCACAGGATGTGACAGTTTTTGTGGACGTAACCCATGGGCTAGGTCAACCACGCACATTGGCATCTCTTTGTTTTTCTTGTGTCTAAACGTGTTAATTTTCTCGTATTATTTTGTGTACTTATAAAATTGTTTCTACAACCTTGTTAATTGATTTATTTCTTAAAATGATAATCAAGGAAAGATATGGTTACCTCAATGACTTTGTCTACACCATAGAATTGTTTTAAAAAGACATCTTAAGAATAAATGTTTTAACACTCCGTTTGCAACAGTCGATTTATGGGCCTGACAGAGTTCAAAAGGGTCATATTCATTAGAAAATTATATGAATGCCATTCAGATTATCAAATGCACATTTTTTGTCATTTAAGACCGTTAGATAAATAACAGAGCTCGATATACAGTGGTAGATTCCTCCATAGGTAAAGGCATGCATTAGCGAAAAATGATAGAGAAATCCATCATAAACCAACGATCCGAGATCACAATGAAGAAGATCGACGATAGAGCATGGTTTGGTCGAAAGATGTGAGGGAATGGTCAAGTTTAGCATTCGTGAAGTCGGTTAAAACGAGAAAACAATGAAAGGCCGAGATCAAGGCAAAGCCCGATCGATGGCCTGAGATGGTTTCGCTAGGCAAACATGCTCGGTAGAAGGAACTTTCCCAAATCATGAAACAGGTTGAAGGGAAAAAATATCTAATAGTGGAGATGAGAGCATGAGAAGATCTATGGCCTCAACTAATTTCACAAGCCAAACTTGTGCGGACAAAGTTGCGATTCCAAATCGCGAAAAGTGGTACCGGCTGCAAAGAACCAACGGTCATGACAAAAGTGGAGGTAGATCTACGGCTGTGGCTCTTTTCAAGATCCGAACTAGCACAGATAATGTCAGGGTCCCAATTCACAAAAAAGGTGGTATGACCCACTCATATCGACGGTTGCATGGGAAGGTCAATCTCGATCAACCGGTAAGAACACTCTACGGTTTAAAGTTGCTCATTGGATCCAGGAAAGAGGAATTGGTGGCATAAGTTGAAGAAACATGGACAACGGATGTGGAGGAACCCCAAATCGAAGGGATAAAAAGGCCTCAAGGATATATGTATGACATCCAGTGTAGATCTGACAGTAGAGGAGATGTTCCCACACATGATCTTCCTCTAGGAAGATTAATTGATCCCCCAGATGCCATTTGTAGCACACGTATAGGTGAAATCATCCCTGTGGCAGAGCCGTATCGCCTAAAGACAGGCAGCCTCTCTGTAATTTGGCATGCAGAAGTGAGGAAAGTAACCTGTGAATCCACTCTTTACATGGGGCAAGGCCAGCACGAAGGAGGAGACCATTCTGTTTCCTATGTCACAAGAGCAAGGAAGTGTGGGAATTTCCACTCCATGTGCTTTGCAACATGGATCAACTATACAAGGTGGCACCCAAAAATATTTCCCACATCAAAGGGTAAGGTGCCACAGTCGATGAAGCGACATGACTAGATCCCGAGCAGGTAAAGGATCACCCTGCCGGCACCTTCACACATGTTGGCACCAAAGACACTCAATGGAAGAATGTGCAGGAATGCTGACTGATCATTATAGAATTCACTCTTGAAGACTTATATATATTACCTTTGAAATGCCGAGAGTGAGCTAACATACTTCCAGAGCCCAAGTTTTCGTTTCGTTGCGAGTCCATAGAAATTCGAAGGATTTGGCGATGGTGATTTGGTTCGAAAATCTTGTCTGTCTAGGTTTGTTGATGGCTAGTGAGAAAATTTCCACACTTACCCATCACCTTAGTGTTCCATGCCAAGGATGACACCATCCATCAGGGCCCAGACGTGAATAATTTTGAGAGATACACCTGCCTTCAGATACCTGCACCTCCAGTGATGCATTGCCTGGATACTCGCTCCCCGTAGGTGTTTTTTCAGGGACCCCTGATACCATCGCTACCTTCAAATCCTCCACATAAGAAGACATTCCCAGACTGCGCTCTGTAGGAGCAGTTGTTCATATGGGAGCATCAGGGGTCCAATGCCTGCACAACTCTGTTTGTGAATTTCACTTGCTAAAGGTGATGGGGATGGTGGAGGTATGCTCCACCTTATTGACTATGGGAGAGCTCACCTCATAGGAGGGGAGGAGTACAAGAATGACAAGCCACCACAAAGGCTTGCCTCGACCAGGAGCAATGTGACCCTTCTTCAAGACCCCACACCTAACAGTGTTACCTGGAGAGAAAGGAGGCTGCGGATGAGGTTGAGCATGGGAAAGATTCAAACTGCCCTGCCAGTTTGTGCCCATGCAGAAAGCTGCCTTTGAACACGACGAAAACACAAATTTGGGATAGAAAAAGGGTGTTATGATAAATCATTGGGTCGAATAAGAGGTTCAAAACCTAGTAAATGGTAACTCAACTGAAAACAAACGGAAAGGCGTCATACTCAAAATCCACAATAGTAGCTGAGCACGTTAGGCTGTCACCCAGGCCGAGTGCACCCACTTGCTCCATAATGTTTATTAATATTTGTAAATCATGGTGATAGTTCCACTCTCTGAACTGTTAGTGTCTGATTATGACTGGAAACAGTTTTTAGGTTTGTTCCAGAGAATAATCTTAGCACTGAAATAGTATAAATACACTCTCGATAGAGGGAGATAAGGGTTGGTTGGGAATATTTCAAGGGTTGAGGCTCTCCATTGTAATTAGTCTTTGGTTTCCGTGTTATGAATAAATTTGTAGAGGAAGGATTGTCTTTCAAGGTAGAGATTCATGTGTCGTTGTTTCTTTCAATATGTAATTTCTTTACATGAAATGTTTATCTTGTTTTCATTCCAGTTTGTTAATTTCTTTCATGTATGAAATGAGTGTATAACAGTTTGAAATTCATACATGCTATGCTTTGTCTACTTTTTTAGATATTCATTTAATTTTTCTTCTAAAGTTATGCAGAATTCATGATGGACTGTTCCCTCCCATCTACTAATCACCTACTAAATATCTCATGATTGCAAGATCGACGGTTATTTTTCCTCTATTTATAAATTTACGCCATTCTTTACCTCCTACAATATGTTCCCTACCTGGACCTTTGACTCCATTGCCCAATGGTTCCTTCCTCTAATAGTCCCGCCTACATATTATATTAACACACCTGCCCTATTCAGGAGTCTAGCCTCCTGACCGTTCTTGAGCTAATATCTTACGTGAAGTAAATCTGGAAAGTAAGTGAGAGATCCCTCTTTGATTACGCCGGGCCATAGGTGCAGTCTAAAGCAGTTCTACTGTTACCTAGGAGCTAGCCTTCTTCAACCTTTGGTTCAGTTCTAGTGCTAGCATAATGCATGCATGTTGCACCACTTAAGTTATAAATGATAATGTTTTAATATTACTAATATATTGTTGATGGAAGATTGTCAAGTTATACTATTAATAGGAATGGAAGTATGCCTCTTATGTTTCATTGGTTAGATTTAAATAATGGATAGTCCTTTAAACAAAATATCTTTTTCTTAAGGAGATGGTAGATCTACGTTTTGACATCACAATGATAGATAAATTTACGGATAAATACCAATGCTTGAAATAGTGAGTTCAATTACTTAAGAGACTCTGTTGTTAGTCACAAGCCCTTATAATGTTGAAATCTGGTTAAAGGAATTTGAGTATGTATACCAAAATGATAGTTGGAAGCTTCCTATAAGTAGTTTTTTATTGAGATCAAACATATTCATGTAGGACATAAATGCATTTTAGATTACAAGTTTTATGTTATTATTAATATCTGCATTAGTAAGCGCAAATGGAGGTGAATCCTTCATTGGAAAATATAATATAAGGGACTGCTAGAAAGATCATAATGCATAAAAGACACTGCTATAGATTTTGATTTTTATAAATGTGTGTGTTATGATTAACTAACAAGGCTATAGGTATATCTGGATAAACAACACTCTAAAGGAAAAATTTTAAAAAAATAGCAATAGATTGAGTGGTTGTATCGAAAGTTCAAAATTCTCTTTGTAAAGCAAATTCATTTTTATTATCTATGGGGTTATTACAATGGGTTTTGATGGTATAAAGACAGTTTAGAAGTAAGAGAGGTCTTAACACCATTCTATAAAACTATGGCCACTCTGTGTGTTTCTTTTTTTTTAATTATTTCCATGTATTAAATACCCTACGAGGGTTGTAATCTTGTCTGCCTCATTTTCTAGTTTTTCTTAGAATACTAAAATGGGAGTCTCATGCTTGGAACATTCTTGAGAGAAAATTTATACCCCTATACATGATTATGGTTATGTGTAATTTCTAGTTTAAATGTTGACCCAAGAGGGTTTAATTGTTTAGACAACAGGTTTTGCACAAAGGTAAAACTATGAGCCTTACTCGTTGACTTTGGATTTAGTTTCTAAAACACTGTTGAAGAAATAATACAAAAAAAAATCATTATTGTTGGGTTTGATACGTAACCTCTGCGTTTGTTTTTTTTAAAGGAATTTTATGTATTTCTCTGCTGTAAGAAAAATCCTAAGATAATCTATTAGATTTATAAATATAATTGTGAGCTCTGATAAAAGGAAATAAGGTTGCATTTAAAAGGTTTAAGGAGAGAAGTCTTTACCCTAACCATTAGATTAAGGGTTCTGGAGAGCTTTGATATTCAAATATTGCTAAAATAAAGGTGTTTCATCACCTATAGATGACTATGTCATTCTGTACCTAATGTTGGTTCCGAAATTGATTAAATTAATAAATACCCGTAAGGTTATTTTGATGTTATAACTATGTTCATTTTACTCCTCTTTAATTACTGTACATCCTTCAAACTGATAAGTGATTATCGTTTAAAACAAAGTGGTCTAGTTGGTTTAGCTTATACCTTGAAACATAAGGATTTCTTTTCTTGGCTTCAGTGAAGGTTATTAGAGTTTTAAACTGTAATTTTCTTGTTTAGGCCAAGAAAACCACATTTAGAAGAATATATCACAGTCTCATTAAATCGATGATAAAATTTAAACTAGTAGTAATTTGGATTCGAAGATAAGACAAGTCGTTGCAATGGTTTGATTTGTTTAAAAGAGAACATAGTTTATCGATCTCTGTTAATAGTTAAAGGTTAAAGGTTTAGAGTTAAGGGATCAATCTCATGAACTCGTTACTAGACGATTTAATTAGGTTTGTTTCTTTAATAATTGTTGAAAGTTTTAGTTATGGAGTAACTACTATCAACAGGTCTAAAAGATATAATTCGACTCATAAGTAAAAATAACTCAAACTTCCATAAATCTCCAGTTTCATTAATTTATTTATAAATGCAAAGTTCTGAGCTAGAACTTTTTATTATTGTTGTTTGTAAAGATAATAACCTCTTTATGATTCAGAACTATATGTGACTCTTGTCTATTACATTGTTTGAATGGAAAATGGATAAGCCCTAAACTGTAACTTATTAATTATAGGAGAACCACTTAGACCAATATCAAATTGAACTGGAAGCCTTCAAAAAGTGCTAAGGTTCGTCAATCATCTCAACTTGATATTACTAGAACAATTTAAGATCTAAACTTATAAAACTTGTAAGATCTAGCATCGATATTTCAGTTTTTTGCACTTTTAAATACCTCGCAAGCTCTTTTATTTTTCTTTATGAATAGTAAATGCTTTACATTTGAATTTAGAACTATAATTTATGTTTTAGATAAATACAGATTTTCTGATTTAGAGGAAATACTGTATATAAATATATATTGCACTCATACTTTGT
>LPNX010662632.1:41619-71200 GCA_001517045.1 Pseudotsuga menziesii | reverse complement strand
ATATGATGTATAAATTGTAAATGATCATGGTGTGGAGTTAAGGGCCAAGGCCCACCATTGATCGGTAATGCTATGTTTTGGATTTAAATTTGTCACTGATGGTATATCAGGGCATGTGGCATATATTATGTTGGCCATCATGTAAATATGCATCATAATTAATTAATGGACACAACCATCTACGGTCGCGGCAACTAAATCGAATGGGGCATGATTTCCTAAGGATAAGGGGGGGGTGAAATATTTAACCTATGGGCCAATGGGGAAAAGTCAAATGTCTATGAGAAAACCCATCAAACTGTCAACTACCTTTCTTGTCTTTTTCCCCAATCATTTATTTCTGCCAGAATGTGGTTGAGTTAGTTATTGCATGAAATGGGAAGAGTATGGGAAAAAAATTCGAATTGGGCAGAGACCCATTTTTGAAAAATGTGTTCTGACTTCTTTGGCAAGGAAAATGCCCAAAAACGTATGCCATTCTGCCATGCATCCATGTTTTTCCATTTTTCCTCACTATTCTCCTTCACGTTGGGGCTTTTGGGAGCAGCTGGAATTTTTCCTATGTTTTTCATTCCACGTTTTTGGTGGTTGGCTTCATTTTTCCCATGGATGGGAGGTCGTTTTTGTAGTGCCAGGGATTGGGTTGTCTTCCTCACGTTTTGGGAGCTGCTGGTGCATTTTTCCATTCACGTTTTTGTAGTTTCATGTGTTTTTACCATGGCTATGAAGGGCCATTCACGTTTTTGGCTGTCTCACCGACTATTGGTCTCACGCACAGGCTATTTGGGACGTTTTTCCCTACTGTGAGTTGTGCTCATAGATAAGCTTCAGGACTGTGTGTTTTCCCCCATGTTGTGAGCCGTTTTTGCTGTTACGTTTGGGGCTGTGTAATTCGTTTCTCCTGTTTAAGCTGTGATAGCTAAATTGATTTCCTGAGTGCAATTGTTGGTCTTCGAACTATGGGAGGGGCAGGGATGTTGGCTTAGATTTGCTTGATAAACCTGGTGGCTGGAAACCACACAGACAGAGCTAGAGGGCTGGCCTTCTTCTCCATCACCCCTGAATAGCACTGGAAGGGAATGCAGGGCCTGAGGGACTGTGTAGCAAAGAAGGGACTGATTCCTTGTGTTGGGTGTGTTTGGGTGTTTTAAAGGTCAGGCTAGTTCTGGTGTAGGTGTTCTTAGCTATGTAATTAGCTCACCAGCTTAGCAATTTTCCTTCTCCAGCTCCTTAATGGCCTGATAAACCCAACTAAGTTGGCTTGGCTGTGTTTTGGTTATCTTTGGCTATGTGTCATCCTGCTAGTTCCCTTATTCCTTGGAGAATCATGCCCAGCTCGGGGGTGGCAGCGTTGCCGAGAGACTGATGAGCACGCTGGCCTATGGTTGGGTGGAACGTTGCAGTGACATAGCTGGTTGCGGATCGAGTTCATCATAAGATAAGTGATCTTGTTTATTTTTCCTCTACAATCTTAATTTACTGTTAAGGAAATTGATGAACATGTGAATGAATGCTTGTTTAAATGCATGTTGATTCCGCTGTGCAAGGATAAATAATCATAGCTGTGCATAATGTACAATTGTAGCTGTGTCTGCTAGATAATTGCATCTGTGCCTGACAAAGTCTCATATGTGCATATTTAAGTTCAATGCATACGTTTAAGCATTCTGTTTATGTAATTTTTAAGCATGTACATGTTCATGGGCGCTTATCCCGGACTGATAAAGCTAGTAGTCGCGTCCTCTACGCCAGTCGGAGGCATGGGGACGTGACACTTTGAAATCCAAATAATACACTTTTATTCATTCAATATGAATCTACTTATTCAATATAATTCTATATCCTCCTGTACTAGAGTACGTCACCATCACTTTGGTGAGAGGAAAAATACATGGGATAACTATTTTTCATTTCGGAATCAAATAGCCTCTTCCCAATACTAAATTCTACATTCGTAACAATTTATCTATAACTATAACTTCATTCTAAACAACTTACAGATCTTTTGAACATGAATACATAATGACATAAGCAAATTAGAATGGGAACATGGAAGTGCTACAGAAAGATGGAACCAATACCCAAGGGAGACTGTTCCACCCAACCTTTTTCTGAAGCAACCAAATCACTTGCTTAGGACCCCCGAGCTTGCTCATTGCACCACTAGGAGGAAGATCTTTGCTACACAACACACTTTTGCAACTCAGCTCTTAACAATAGACTTAACTTAGAAAATCACTTTATCTATTCCCTCATCAATTTCTTTGTGTGCATGACTTTTCAGTTTGCAGCAATCACAAAGTTCATTCTCTCCAAAATCAGAATGAAATGGTGAGCCTCCTGCTCAATTTGATGGTTTATATAAGATTGTCTGGGTCTTAGGGTCAGTTTGTAATTTAATGAGCCACTCAGCTTAGTTCCCCCTCTTAGGGACCATGACTAGTTTTTTAAGGATTATGCTCCTGCAATAGCTAGAAAGTGAATTGCTGGTGCTGCCACTTGTCAATTAGCCTTTTACAATTGCTCCTTCCTCCTAGTGGCAGTGAGCACTCATTTAACAGTCTCCTCTGAATAGGTGTCTCCTTTTATTAATTAATAAAAAAATATTTCTTCAATTACAATCATGCTTGACCCACTTGGTCATAAACCTTACAATAAAATTTAACATAATGTCTTGCTAAAATAAATAATAAATATTTATTTTCTAGTTTTTGGTATGTTACAATAAAAGATATAATGATTGATGTGAAATTTTGATTTTGATTTCATTTAGTAATAATATTATGTAACCTTTTTTTTCTCATAAAAATTAGAAGTTTTACTATTAGATATTGCAATTAAATTAAATAGTATTAAAATATATATAATGACTTATTACAATCAAATTATATATTAATATGTGATATGATAATTGTGTACATGCTAATTTTACTATTTTTTTATGTATTATAATTAATTAAAAAATTAAATTATATATTTAAATTAAAATATGTTTACATTATGTTACAAATCTAATCTCCTTTTCACCTTCTCCAAAGATGGGGTAATTTTTTTTCAATTTCATTCTTCAACCATAAATGTAGTCCCAATGATGATATTTATTATTAGCAAATGACAAGGTACTACCTCTTATACATTTTAACATGTAATGGCTGTATGAGTGCTAGCCATATGAATAAAATTCACTTTAATTACTACTATACAACTTTTTCCATTCAATACTACCTACTTGGTCTCAACCATTGTCCTAAGGCCAAAAGGATTCAACACAAGATTTGTAATGGGGTCTTTAGTTACAACTCATCATCATGGTGTAAAGCTTTACCCATACCATCTTTATGAAACTCATGAAGAATATAATGGATAATCCAATCATTTAATGTGACAATAATTAAGCACATATACATAAGATAATCAACAAAATAAATATGACTATCATGAAAACACACTCGTGACGATTACATCAACACATCTTTATCTAACCTTAATTATTATTATATTTTGAAGTTTCATGTGCATAATATTGTAGTCATCTTGAATGAATTTGAAGAACACATACACATAAGCAATACTCTTTAGTTCTATCTACATGTTCATAAATAGTTACTAATGTAAAGTCTCAATACATCATTATCCCCTTGACTAAAGGGAAATCACACATTTACACATACTTCACTACATACCATACTCTTTTGCTTAAAACCACTCAAAGTATAAATCATTATATGTTTCACAAGTATTAAATAAAGCAGAGTTGATACACATAAGGTATAAATACAAGAATGACACCAATTGTCACACAAAATTCATAAAAAAAAAAAAATTGTACATGCATTTAACTAGAAATAATCATACAACTCTTAACTAGCAGTTTTACTGATGAATTAAATTAATGATACTTATGTAAGTTACTTATATCATTTCGCTTTCTATGCTAGGTTTCACCAGTTGCGGTAATGGTGAAGTCTATCCGTTGCGTGTAGTCACACCGAAAGGTGATGCTTTACGGTTTCTTACTTTGGTTTTTATTATAGTCACTAGGACTTTACTAGCCCCAAGGGTTGGGAGATTATACCATAGTCTTAATCCCACCTTGCAATGTAATAAGGTTCTTATAAAAAGGGTTATGTGGCCATGAGCCTTACAATAGTCCTAAGCGCATGTCTTAATGGTGCGAAGGTGTAAGGATTGAACATGTATTTGATATTATTTATACCATGACTTGCAATGTTAATAAATTATAATTTTTCATTGGTTTATATTGCAATGGTTTTTTTATTATTTGATATGGTTCTTGGCATAGTTTAGAAGGTTCGAAGCAATGATTGAAAAAATCATCATTGATCCCTCCAAGGGTTTAAAAGTGTTGTACTTTGAGTTGAAATGACTTAAAAGTGTGTCATGGGTACGAGTTGACAATGCAGGTAGGCTTCCACATTGGGCTCAAGATCTCATCTCGGTCGTCCATTTGTAAGGTTCTGCAGTTAGCGTTTTGTGAGAGTTTAATGTTTCCTTTATTGTTTGAACCCTGCATTCTTATTTGTTTGGTTTATAAGAGGGAGAGATTCAAGCTATGCTCTGTTATTGGTGAATTGTTGGGTTTCTTGGTGTAACCGTTGCTATTAATTGATGGAAATGTAACTAGTTTCTTTCCAAGATGTTCTTGTGCTTGTCCATGGCGTCCATGGTCGTTTATGACTCATTTCTTCTCTCAGCCATCTATTTTAGGTTATTGTTGCCTTCACCCGATACATTTGGTTATAATGCTTCAAGTTTTTAAATGAAGTTTCGTTATAAAGCTTATCTGTAACTTATTCTGTAAAGTTAGTTTATGCAGGAAGAGGAGGGATAAGGGTCTTCTCAGAGGATCTAACCCCTAGCCTTTCTGCAACCTACATAAGGTAAAAGGAAAAAAAATGGTGTGTAGCTTTAAGTTCAAACTCTTTTTACAATATTTAATAAATTGATTTAACTGCCACTAATGACTTAGTTACAGGTTGGGAGAGCTGGCGAGGAAGGCAGCAGGGTCACGTCGTCCCAGTCCTACGTCTTAGAACGCCTCAGGTAAATAAAAAAACCCATATATGGTTTTCATATTGTATAATTAATGAAAATTAATCCATCATTGTTAGTATATAAACGGTTATGGTTTTCTACAGGTACTAAAAGCTTGAGCGTAAGGAGCTAAGAGGAGGGAAATGCTCCATCTCAGCACAAGATAAGTGGTGTGTGTTTTTGTTCAAAACTCATGGGGTTTACACTCTATTTTACAGAGGGATTTTATAGCCTCTCTGCTTCAAATTGGGTTTAAGTACATTAGGGTTTATTTTTAGTGCTTGTGTGAGTACTGTGGGTGCCATCGTGGATAGTATTACCACCACTTCGCTTACTATGTTATTGAAGTTTATTTATGGTTTAAAAACAAATGTGGAAACCATAGTAGATGGTCTTACAACCACACTTTATATGCGAACATTGTGTTGATAAATGTTACTTCTATACATAAATGAAAAGACCCTTAGGGTCTCTATTGCGAATTACTCTACAGTTATTGTTTTGAGTTATTTATTGGCTGCCATCCGTCAATGATCTTATGTCAATGAATATTTTTTAATAATACAGTTTTAAAATAATATCTCAGTTATGATTACGCAACGCCAGTTAGTTAATGTATAAATGGGCAACCATTAAAATGGGCTTACAACCATAATTTGTTGAAATGAACATACGACCCATAAGGTCTTGCTATTTCTATGGAGTATTTTTTAATTATGGAAATAATGGCTTAAAACATATTATGCATGTCTGAAATTTGTTTTAGATTTTTTATTGATTTTCTTACTGTATTTCATTTAATGCTCGGCTGCCATCGTAGATGGGCTTACTACCAGTCTTTGGAAAATGAATATTTGCTTCTGCGATTTGTTTACACTTGTAATGTGTATGACTGTTAGCCTTAGATTCGTAAGGATTTGGTTGGATAAGTTATATGTTAGTTATAATTATCATGTAGGTGACTGTTTGTATAATATCTATATTGTATATAAATAACTCTACGCCTGTAGATGATTGCAATTCATGGATTAGTAGTTAGGTAGATTGTAAATCATAAATATTTGTATATCTGTCTTGATAGTTTATAGATAATGTAATCCTAGTTTATTTAGTTAGTTTTCCTTGATTTCGACTTGACTATAAATCATTCAGTATTTAAACAAGTCATTATTTGACTTTGGCTTCTTCTCCTTCAATTTTTTCTTCCCTTTGAACTTTGCATTATTGCTTCCACCAACTACAAGTGCATGGCCCTTGGAAGTTTAAAGAGACCGCATTTTAACTAACTTGTCTTTCTCTTTAGTGAGAAGCTATGAATGCATCTAGGATGGAATCGTCCAATTTTGAACTGCAAGCTTACTGGCATGGAATATTCTAGAACTATTTTAGATAGGATGGAAATAACTAATTGTTGATCTTTCTTCTCAATCCCACATTGTTTCATTTGAAGCACTCGTGACTTGAACTTTGTGATGGATTCCTGAATGGTTTTGAAACTGCTTGGACTTAGTAAGATCAACTCATTCTCCAATTGATGTCCTCTAAGATCATCTTGCTTTCCAAAGAGGGAGTCAAGCTATATCCACACTTCATTCAGGGTTGTCAAACCATCAAGATGAAATAGAATCCCACACTTCATTTAGGGTTGTCAAACCATCAAGATGAAATAGAAGCTTTAGAGAAATAGAGAGACAAAGCATTTCATAGGCTTCATCCTTTCTATTATGCCACTTTGCTTTCTCAACTACTATAGTTGGCTTGTTCTCTAAAGCCACCATATCCAAGGATAATTTTAGGGGCGAATTTTAGCCTAGTGGGCTATTTTTCCATGTTTTTCTCCCAAAAAAGATTCACCGTTTTGCATTTTTTGAAGCCCTGTTTCTCCCAATTTTGATGGAGTAAAATTTTTTCACCCTAAAAGTTGCCAAATTATTATATAAACGATATAAAATTCTTGGAATTTAAATACTTTTTTAAAAATGTCGCCAATCATTTTATAGTTGGCGTTTTAAGAATTGGTAATATTCGCCAACATTTATACACTTTTAAATAAGTATGGTTCCTTAAAATCACCCCTGACTGTATTACTATAAATACCTCTATCGTGCAATAGAATCTCAATTTTGGATTTCATTTCAAGATAGTTGAAAGAAATCATAGTCACTTCCTTAGATAGATCAATGCTTAGATGTTGCACTCCTAGTGAGATAAACTAAAACCTACTCACAAAAAACTCCAAAGGAAATTTTTGTAAGCTCAGTCAAACTCTACTTCAACACTGAGCACATTTGGGAGCGTGTTACACCTAAGCATACCTGAGTGATATTGAATGTCTGACCAGGCTCTGATATCATGTGATATTTTGATAGGCTCATCTTGTGACAAAAATGATCATCACACAGATTGTACAGGACACATAGGTAAAAATAATAATGTGCTATGACACAAGAGAATTGAAGAACAATTGGAATAGCTTCCATGCATCTATTATTCAACATTACGTGTACATTTTTAGTGCTTCGTCATGTAGTTTTGTTGTTGTGTCAATTTGTAAGGCAATATACATGCCAAATTTATAAAGATATGACCTAAGTAGGAAATTGGTGCCCACTATCATCTTATTCAACAACTTTTTCTAATACAAATACACACATGAGCTAATTAATAATAACAAGTTGATATTTTTAATTCCTATATTTTGCATATATAGGATTCACAAATTTTACAAATGAATATATTATTTTTGCTGATGTAATATATCAACACAAAATAGTTTAAAAACTATTTTTTTTTAAATTAATATATTATTTTTGTTTATATAATACACCAACACAAAATAAATAAATTTTTTTTAATTAAGTTTTAGATCAAATAATTATTATCATTATATATTCATATTTTATTTTAAAATAATATTAAATGTCCGTTAAACAAAAGAATAATATTTTATTTTATCTTTTTCTAAATCTATAATATTAAAACTACCCATAAACTATAATAAAATAAATAAAAATAATCATAAATTTGCAGTGTGTATTCCATAAATGAACTCTCAAATACTATGAACTATACAAATATGCAAGCATATGGATGACAAAAGAGAATGATCCTTGCGTTTTGCTTTCCATTATGATACCAAAATAACTAAATGGATCTATATTAGAGGAATAATTTTATCACAAGTTTTCACATAGAAAATCGTATAAACCCGTAAAATAACGAAGAGCCAAAGAGGCTTCTTAGCAATCCGCATAGGGTTACAAAAATAGCGGGGCGGCCTAAGAGACCTTTGTTGCATCACTACTAATGAATTAGATGCGCTCCGTAACATTGAAATCCTCTTCATAAAGCATCATAGGATCCATGTGTCAAGTTACATTAAAATTTTCTCATTTCATAAACAAGAGAGTTTTGATATATTGGATAATTAAAAGGTTTCGTATTTATAGGTATATATACTTTATTCTTTTCAAATTTTATTTTATAATTTCACATATATTCTTAAGGATTAGGTCTACTCAATTTACATCATTTATTAGGTTTACTCAAATTATATTATTTATATATAAATGTATTTAGCATTTATGTTAATATTTAGTATATTAATACACAATTATTTATGTTAGTTATTTAGTATATTAATACACATAGTTATTTAGGATTAGGTTTACTCATCACTAGAGGAAGCGACGAGGAAGACAAACTTTTGTTATGACCAGAATAAAAATAAAAGAGAAAATCTGCTAGCTTGAAAGAATAAAAGGCTAAATAATTATGATCCTAAAAAGAAAAAGAAAAAAATTCCATAAGAATTCAGGGAATAACTACAGGGGATACTCAGGGTAATAATTATAAAAACTGTAAACCCCAAAACTCTGTTGTAAAAGAACCTTCAAATGTTCCTAATAAAAACTCAACACAGAAAGAAACTTTAAAATGCTGGGAGTGTGGAGGACCACACTACTTTAAAGAATGCCCAGTAAGGAAAAGGAATTTTAATGTACATTCTATGTAAGAAGCAGTCATAGTTGGAGACATGGAAATGAGGATGCTCAGGATCTGCGCTGCACTGAAAAATCAACAAGCAGAACATCAGACCTCTATGGTCGAAATTGAAGGTATGATAAACAACCATCATATCTATCTCTTAATTGATCTAGGCTCAAGCTTGAGTTATATTTCACCTAGAATAGTTGATTTATGAAAATTAGTACCTCAAAAGTTTGATAAGTCATGGCTAGTACAGTTAGCCACGGGTACAAAAGGAAAATGTCACTAGTCTTGTTAGAAACAATAAGGTAATGATGAATGTTTTCCTTGCGCATGTTAAATTTGTAAATGTATTGCCTTTAGGATCCTATGATTTAATAATAGGAATGGATTGGTTAGAGGAGCATAAAGTCCTACTAAACTGTTTCGATAAGACATTTATATGTATTGACAATAATGGGAATAATATAAACGTTAAAAGAATTCTGAGGAAAGTAACCATCGGAGAAATATCTGTTTTGCAAATGAAAAGGTCGGTAAGAAAAGGGTGCAAAGTATTCGCAGTTTATATAATGAATGATAAGGAAAACGATATTAAACATAAAGTGGAAGATGCACTAGTTTTAAAGGAGTTTGAAGATATCTTTCCGGAAGAAGTCTCGGGACTTCCTCCGAAAAGAGATATAGACTTCATAATCGATCTGATACCTGGAGTGGTACCAGCATCGAAAGATCCATATCGAATGAATATAATAGAAATCACAAAACTAAAATCACAACTACAAGAACTAATTGATAAAAAGTACATTCGACCAAGTGTCTCTCCTTGGGGAGCACCGATCTTGTTTGTGAAAAAGAAGGACATAACACTAAGAGTATGTATAGATTATAGGAAATTAAATAAAATGACTATTAAAAACCAATACCCACTTCCCTAGATAGATGATCTATTCGATGAGTTCTATGGAGAAACAATCTTTTCTAAGATAGACTTAAGGTCGAGATATTATCAAGTGCAAATAAAACATAAAGATATATTTAAAACAACATTTAGGGCCCGTTATGGTCATTATGAGTTTGTCATAATGCCTTTTGGGTTGACAAATGCACCTGCTGCGTTCATATGTTTAATGAACAACATCTTAAGTAACTATCTAGATAAGTTTGTGGTTGTATTCATTGATGGCATACTAATCTACTGTAAGAATGAACAAGAACATGAAGAACATTTAAAAATAGTTTTACAAGTGCTAAGAGAATAACAACTTTACCCAAAATTCAGTAAGTGAGAATTATTTAAAGATAAGATTCAGTACCTCGGACAAGTAGTGTCCAATGATGGAATCTAAGTCGTTCAAGACAAAGTACATGCCATCATGGAATGGCCAATTCCTAAGAACATATCTGATATCATATCATTTATGGGGATTACCAGATACTATTGAAAGTTCTTTAAAGGATTCTCTAAGATTGCCTACCCCATAACCTCATTACAAAAGAAAGGTAAAAAGTTCGAGTGGACTGAAAAGTGCAAGGAAAGTTTTAACAAACTAAAACACTTATTAACCACCACCCCGATATTAAAGATTGTTGATCCATTCAAGGATTTCGTCGTGTGTACCAATGCTTGCAATGAAGGGTTAGGTGGAGTCTTATTACAAGACAATTATGTTGTGGCTTATGAATCCAGAAAACTAAAAGATCACGAGAAAAACTATGCGACACATGATTTGGAACTTGCTGCTATAATTCATGCCTTAAAAATGAGCCGACATTACTTAATTGGTATATTTTTTTTACTTATGTCAGACAACATAAGCCTTAAATATTTATTTGATGAAAATAACTTGAATTCAAGATAAGGAAAATGGTCGACCTTTCTAAGTGATAATGACTTTGAAATAAAACATATTAAAGGAAAATAAAATAAGGTGGTTGATGCTCTAAGTTGTCACGTGAATTTATTGTTTGCCAGCAGCAACTATGAATTTGATTTGAAAAATCAGATTCTAAGTGCTAGAATTTAGGATAAAGAATACCAATTGTTAAAAGAAAAGACTGCTAAGAATAAACAAAATAAAGTGAAAACAAATTTAAGTCTAAACCAACAAGGACTATTGTTGCATAAAAATAGGTTGTACATACCAAACATCGCAGAAATGGAACTTACAGTCATGGATGAACTACATAAAAGACCATACTCGGGACATATGGGTTATCGAAAAATGATTACTATGATAAAAAAAGGATTTCTTTTGGCCAAACATGAAGAAAGAGGTGGTGTAATACTTAACTCACTGCCTTGAATGTCAGCAAGTTAAAGTAGAGCATAAACATCCATCAATGATTGTTGCAGCCACTTCCCATTTTAGAATGGAAGTGGGAGACAATTAGTATGGATTTCATCATCGGACTGCCCAAGAATTTCAGACAACATGATTCCATCATGGTTGTGTTTGACAAATTAAGTAAAGCGTATCATTCTATACATGTTAAATCTACCTACAGAGTTGTTAATATTGCAGACATCTTCATGAAAGAAATATTCAGGATAGATGGCGTTCTGAAAATAATAGTCTCACATAGAGACAAAGTTTACAAGTAATTTTTGGAAAGCCTTGTTTAAAGACTTGGGTACCCAGTTAAAATTTAGTACTGCATATCATCCACAAATGGATGGGTAGACTGAAAGAGTAAATAAATTCCTAGAAGACATGTTAAAAATGTATGTTATGCAAAAACTAGGTAAGTTGGAAGACTACCTACACTTAGTAGAATTTGCTTATAATAATAATTTCCAAGTTTCTATAGGTATGAGTCCATTTGAAATCTTATATGGGCGTAAATGTAATACTCCACTTTCATGGAGAAGCCATGTTGACAGATCAATCTTAGGACCTGATTTATTAAAAGAAATGGAGATAACCATGAAACAGGTCCAACAAAATTTGAAGGCTTCTCTAGACATGCAGAAAAGCTATGCTAATCTAAAAAGAACTCCTAGAGACTTCTGGGTGGGTGATCATGTATATATGAAGGTAAATCCTAAGAAAAGAGATTTAATACTGTACAAGTATTCAAAATTTTGCAGCCAGGTATTGCGGGCCATTTGAAATTTTAGCTAAAGTGGAGTTGGTCGTGTACTAGTTATTCCTACCACCAAATATTAAAGTTCATAATGTATATCATGTTTCTATATTGAAAATATATATTCATGATAATTCTCATGTGATTGATTGGAATGTATTCTAGGTGGAACCCAAATGAGAGTTCTAAGTGGGGCTAGAGCTCATTCTGGATAGGAGAGAACTTTTACTCAGGAACCGTACCATCAGACAAGTCAAGGTGCAATGGAAGCACCTTAGTCTAGAAGAAGCTACTTAGGAGATGGAAAGTAATATGCGAGAGGCATATCTAGACTTGTTCCAAGAATATGTAATGGAAGAATGAAATAAAGTTATAACACCGAGGACATTGTTATCTTCTAAGGGGAGGTGTATGTAACACTCCCAAAATTAATTATTATTATTAATTCTGTTATAAATACTTTATTATTATTTTATTATATTTTACAGAAAAGTCAAGAATAAAACATTTTGTAATGAAAACAATTTTATTTAATAAAATATGCTGAAAGGGGGACAAGAGTGGATATAGTTGTTGAAAAGTTTTTGCTGACCCACAAGAGGAAAGAGACAAGTGGCAAAAACCACTAAGTGAGGACTCAGGATGCAAGAGGCATCATCCCCTAAAATCAGGTCACAACTCCTAGTTGAGTGCTAAAGAGCAAGTCCTAGGCAGAATACTATAAATTAGTGTGTCCATAAGCAACATGAGGCTAGCATTGGATGGGGATTAAACATCTATGTAATGCAAAAGATGGTGCATTGATATTTTTCTCTTGTGGTTTAGTGAATAGGATGGGGTGTTCAGGAGCAAGTAGCTTGGCTACTCTGGGAGTAGGTTTCTACTTTACATTTTAATGTTGTAGATTATAATTTTGTAGATCTACAGTAGCTAAACTCTATGGTTTCAAGTAATCTAATGCTGTATTGTTGTATTATTCACTAATGGAGTAAATTTAGTTAGTGGCATAGAGTTATTTATATTTAAATGTATTTTCCTAGATGCATTATTTTCTAGATAATTTTATCTTATGTATTTTGAATTCAAGTTAGCTAGTGTATTTCCAAATAAATTCTGATTTCTACTATATGCATAGACCTATGTTTTTCTTCCTAATCTTACAGATAAAATCCATTTGGTTAGCATCTGTTCAACTTCTTATTACAAGTTAACAATATTCAATATTAATGTTATCATCATATAGACCTGTAATGTGTAGTGAAATTGCGATAGGATTCTACTTAAATATTATTACCAATTATAACTAAACATAAGTATTAAAGTATCTAATAAATATTTGTATCCGAAAAAGCATGGAAGAAATATAGTAATAATTTACATAGGAGATACTATGGCTAGATCGTATAGATCTCATCTCCTTTGTCAAAATAATGATCTAGACAACATTGTAACAAATTGTGATTACAAATAGAACTCCTTTATTTACAAGTATCCTAGATATCTTGTATTTTTATATATTATTTACGCTATAAAAAAACTAAGGGTTTGTTATATTAAAAACCTTGATCTATTATACATGATCACATCACCAGTCATGGGGTCGAATCCCTTAAAGTTTTCAATATAAAATAGTGGTTTGGGAATCCTTTAACTTCCCATAGTAGCCTACAGGTAACTATAATAAAAAACAACTGAAACTCAATCGAAAAAACTGAATGATAAATTAATTATCATATCTATTATCAAAATGGAGGTCAATCATCATAGGTAAGTCCACATTGTAAGTCAAAACAACTATTATAATTTCCACACACTCCTATAAAAAGTCATGGGATCAGATCCTTTATGATACCCAACCAAATCTTTTAAGTCAAATCTATACAAAGTTATTTACAATAGTAATCCCAATACTCCTTACGACAGGAGGATCAATATTTTAGGAAAAGACCACAACGTGGCTTCCAAGCTAAGTTTTAATAACCTTCGATAAATAACTTTTAAGTACAAAATATAATTAAAATTACTATACAGAGGCAGAGCCTTAAGCCCTCTTATGTTGGGAATCCATACTAACAAAGGCTATGGGATAGATCCCCATGCAATTGAATCTAATGCACACAAATAAAATATAAGCAAGACTGTAATATTAATTAAACAGATCAAACAAATGGATTTGTGGGTCAAAGATACACACACACACAAACCGACGGATCGAGTTTTGTACAGGAAATAATTAAAATTATAGTCCAATAACTATATCATATAATCAAACCACTTACAATATGGTCGTAAGACTCTTTATAGAGTCCACCATCGCAGCACATAATATTAATAGGATTTTGTAATAGAGTTTTGTTGTAAGCAAAGGAAATGTGATCCCTATCTATGGCCATAAGAACATCCACGATGGAGGTCGAGGGTTTACATATAAGCCCCGCAATAATATTTTAAAACCAACATATAAATTCATTTAAGCAGTCTAATATGGTCGTAAGACCATTTCACAATGGCTACCATCTTTGCGCAGGATATAAATTCCTTCATATATGCAAAAAGAATCATTACAGAGTCATAAACAATAATAGGTTTTAACCATCGAATGTTACAAGAAGTAAAATCATTGAGGATGGTGGCCTTATTTCTTATATAAAACAAATAGATAGGCTAATCCCTAGTTCCAAGTTCCTCAATATTTTCTACGACGAAATTTGTGAACCCACAAGTAACCTTAAAGCAGAGACTAGATTGAATAGGAAACTTATCTTAAGGTTGCAGCCAGCTTTTGAAAACTCACGACCTTGCCTTCGAGTCCTGCAACCAGCAAGTAAAAGGGGGTCAACATTTTATAGAGTAAAGGAAATGGTAAAAACCTTTATAAAACGATTGAAGTCAAGAAAACTTACATTGGCATCCTAAGATGCGGGCCTGGGAGGAGGTGACCTTGTCGCCTTTCTCCCAATGCCAAAACCTGCGTGTGAAACCAGTTGAAGTTAGGTTTAAGATTTTAAATATTTTAAAAAAAATAGAGGGTCAGAAGTCTTACCATGATGCTGGACGCTGGTGGCCAAGGGTCAGCTCCTCTAAGTGCCCTTATCCCTCCAAGTCTGCAAAAAACAAAAGAGCATCAGTAACAAGAAGGATTGAAACATAAACTTAAGATTACAACAACAAAATTTCTTTGTAGTTACCTGCTAAAGTATATTGTGCCCTAGATGGACATTTTGATGACTTAATGGAGCTTGGGTTAGACGAGCCACTGACAAGGAAAAGACTCCATAACACTTGCCACCTTGGAAAGAACCAAAACCGGTAAACACTGTGAAAAACCCATGGAAAAACCAAGCAGAGTTGCAGAGCTTAACTCTCAGTGGCTTCCGAAAAAAACAACAAACATCAATGCAACCTGCAGACCATGTGAAAGGCCTTACAAACCCTATTGCAACTTGTCATTATCACCATCCAGGTGTAGGGAAGGTTTGAGTCCCGTAGTGCATCGGGGACCTAACTGCGCTATCAACTCACAACCAGACCATGTTATCATTACAACCCAAAAGTTCCATTTAATATCATGATTAGTTTTATTACAACAAATAATTGCAAATCCAATTCTTGGATAATGGGCTAAAAACAAACTATACCATAAATCAATGGGGGATCAAGCCTTTGATCATATGCCAAAAAAAACCATAAGTTGTGCAAGTCAACCTTGGTACAAAACCATGATGCAATATCATATGATGCAAACCTTTACACTTTGGGTTATGGGACTAATGCCATCATGGTCATGGCTAGTCTCATACCCCTCCCATGAGGTTCGAGGAGAGTCTCAACATAAGAGTTAGGACAAAACATAAAAACCCTTAAATATCTATATTATGCATAACCATAACCATAAACTTAGTGCATGGCTTAAACAAATCCTCTCCTCTTGTTGATTATAGCATGGAACCTTGTTATAGCGCAAAGCAATAGTTGAAGCTTGTTTTAAGGTTAGGTTTGGAAGCCATGAAAACATAGGAAACATTCATGACAATATTTATGCCACGGAGGTCTAGCGCCTCTTTTATTTCCTTAAAACCAGAAGGTTCCTTCATGAGAAAATAACTTTGTCATCTTTATTTAAATCATATATAATATCTGCATGGAGAAACATGCTTGTACAAACCCTAAATATCATACTTAGGGGCATGTCATTACATCTATGGTAAGGCCAAGTCCATATAAGAAAAATAATAAAAGTAAATGTCAGGCTAGGTCAAGACAAGTATAGTTTCCCACGCCTTAGGCTAGGACGACCTAACTTAAAAACAAACATTAAATAAATAGGATTAAACAAAGTACATCACCTAAAGGAGTATGGTTGAAGGTTCCAGAAGAAACTGGCCATCCGAATCATCAGCAAATCCTATCGTAAGCAGCAAGACATCAACTACTAGAACCAACAGTAAAATAAACATAGAATGTTGCTAAAGTAAATGAAAAACTAACACATATAAAAAAATGTACAATTTTTTTCCTTAAGAAAAATATCTCATCTTTTTTTCCTTAAGCCATCCAAATGCATATCGAGGTCTCTATTATTATATTAAAACTATAAAAGCCAGATCTGATTATTAAATCAATTAGTAAATCTCTTTACGACTGAATTCAGATGGAGAATCATAAAATATCAAAATCGAGTTCCAAACTCATTATCCATCATTCCCCGTCGCTTACAGATCTAATGAATAATTACACTAATAGATCTAGCAAGATTTAAACTATTAAAAATTTAATATAGTCTCAAAATATATAACCTCCTATTATGGGTACCTAACCCCAAGGATTTAACTCTTTTTTGAAACATTTTGACTCCACAGAATCGAAATCGAGTCACACAGATTTCTTTATTTCATAAACAAAAAAACCATACAAGAAGTATCACGTGGCAGTAAGACCATCATACAATGTCATCAATGGTGTCATTAATATTATGATAGGAACAATTGAATAAGTGTCAAATAATTAACAACAAATCTCTAACTATAAGTTGGTACATACCGAAATGGGGCTTATTAAATTATCTAGATATTGAGATAAAAGTATAGGTTTTTGACTCTTTTTTTTTACATGAAAATAGAGTGGATGTAATTCCACTGAAGATGGAATCCACCGTTCTTTTAACCATAACATATACATACAAAAAAAAATTACAACAACACTGGAAACATAGAGGTTGTGAAGCCTCTGCTGCAAACTATTGTAGACCCATAAAGAACTATTTTTCTATAGTCCAAACTTATCTTCATAAGAGCGACAAAAGCCCCACTTCCCACACAGTCTAACCCAACAAAGAGTCTTTGCAAACCTAAACTATTTTAACCCTTACTAATGCAGCAGTTAGCAAACCATTGATGAAGGCCAAACACATCCATCCCAAAAGGTACATTCCATATCAACATGGAGTAATGTTAGTACTTAATAACGTTCTGATTTGGATAAACTTTAAAATAGAGAAGGGTTTCACACACTCACCCTTCGAATTTAGAGTGGCAGGCCTGGGAGGAGGTGACCCTATCACCACCCTGGCCGATCATCTTTGAACCTACATCACCACAATGCAATCATTATTCTTTTTTAATTATTAAAAATTGTAAAAGGAAGGATATTAAACAACGTTATAGGTCTGGTGCAAGCTAATGTTGGTCACTTATGACGCGTTCATTGCAATGGAATTCTCAAAAAATAGAAATTTGAATGTCAAAAAGCAATATTAGAGGTACCTACACAACTTTTTGGAATATGGCATAAGAATATGAAACATGGACAATCGGATTACCTTCCATAATATATAACTTTTATTTATGGAAACTAGTATAAATCCTAAAAAACGAGGTTTTTCTAAGGTTGTTATGTTATTTTTTTCCCCAAAAATAATGAATATGTTTGCGTTGGTCCACTCATTTGGTATGCAAACGGTGGTATTTTGTGAAAAAAAGTATATAGAGTTGTAGATAACAGGTATGTCTAGTGGAGCGTTATTTTTCCATATATATATATATATATATATATATATATATATATTAAGGAAGTCAGTGACGCCCTAAAATGACACGGTCGAGCATTGGTCCATGACATCTTGGTCTTAACATAGTCAATGAACGATATTTTTTTTAGGATGTAGGTCTTTGTGTCTTTTTGTGCAGGTTCTTTTATGTTTTCTAAATAGGTGAGCCAATCAAAAGTCATAGTGGAAGCAAATAGCCTACCTTTTGTGTTAGATTGACATTAGTCCATTTAAAATTAAATAAAAATAGAAAAGGATAATAGATTTAAATAAAAATTGCATATTCAAAATCTACAGATAGAGTTACTCAAGCGTGTGAATTTTCATTAGCAGTGGACAAGCGTGGCATATGAAAAATCATGCATGAAATAGGAGAAGTGGTACAAAACATGTTTTATGTCATAAGACAGTCCAAACAACTTGGTTTGGAAACCCGAACCTAAAATCAAGGGAGCCAAGTCATCCACCATGTAGGTTGGAAAAAAGGTGCCCACAAAAATTCTAAATTTAAATCATGCGTGCATGTAGTTTAAAATGTAATGCGCACGCACTAGAAGCAGGATCTCACTACTAAGTGCATACGCGTTAAACACGTGTGTGTGCATATGTTAAGTTAAAATTTTGTTTTTCTTTTATTTTCAAGCAGTTGTAATGGAATGGAGATGATGAACAATGATGATGATGATAAGGAGGAGGATGACAATGATGTCAGATGAGGATGATGACTATGATGATAATGATGATGATGATGATGATGGCGGCGATGATGATGATGATGAGGATGAGGATGATGATCATGATCATGATGACTATGATCACGATGATTATGATGATGATGATGATGATTATGATGATGATGATGATTACGATGATGAGGATGATGATGTTGATGATGATGATGATGTTGATGATGATGATGATTACAATGATGAGGATGATGATGTTGATGATGATGATGATGCTGATGATGATGACCATGACAATGATGATGATGATATATAGTATGATGAGTATGATGATGATGATGAGGATGAGGATCATGAGTATGATGATGATGATGAGGATGAGGATGATGATGATGAGGATGAGGATGAGGATGATGATGATGATGATGATGATGATGATGATGATGATGATGAGGATGATGATGATGATGATGACAACGATGGTGATGATGTTGAGGATGATGAGGATGATGATGATGATGATGATGATGAGGAAGAATGATGATGATGATGATAGGTTTAGTTTAAAATTTGCTTTGATTTTATTTTCAAGCATTTTCAATGGAATGATGATGATGACCATGACGATGATGATGAACAATGATGATGATTATGAGGAGGAAGATGACAATGATGATGATGAGGATGATGACTATGAGGATGATGACTATGATGATGAGGAGGAGGAGGATGATGATGATGACGATGATGATGTTGATGATGACGATGATGAACAATGATGGTGGTGATGATGATAAGGATTATGACAATGATGATGCTGAGGATGATGACTATGATGATGATGATGCTGATGAGGAGGAGGAGGATGATGATGATGACGATGAAAATGATGATGGACAATGATGGTGATGATGATGATGATGAGGATGAGGATGATGATGATGATGATTATGATGATGAGGAACAATGATGATGATGATGATGATGATGATGATAGGTTTACTTGAAACTTTGATTTTATTTTATTTTCAATAATTTGCAATGGAAAGATGATGATGAACATTGATGATGATGATGAGGAGAATGATGACAATGATGATGATGAGGATGATGACTATGATGATGATGATGGTGATGGCGATGACGATGATGATGAACAATTATGGTGGTGGTGGTGATGATGATGATGATGATGATGATCACAATGACTATGATTATGATGACGATGATTATGATGATGATGATTACACGGAGAGAAGCGAGGTTCTCTCTATCCCAGTATGGAGGAGATCCTATCACGTTATACTAGCCAACGTAAATAAAAAACATTAAATATTAAAAAATAAAAAAATGAAATATATAAATTAGAGCGTACACCAGAGCTTCCTATTCTCAACGTCTCTGTTACAAATGCCTGAAAGTTTGAAAGACCAGTTATTATTGACTATGATTATATGTTGTTGGGTATATCTATAATAACAACTTGGGGTTTGCATAATAAAATTGTTAACAGTTTCCAATCCTTGAGTGATTAGACATCATGACATCCTAGGATTCCAAGGAAATCATTAAGACACCAAACTACTAGCAAAACGCTTCCAGAATTATTTTTATATTGTTTTCCATAAGAAGTGTTTGTTCATGCGTAATAAATACTTGGCCATGTTCTTTCGATGATCATTATCCATAAAAAAAAATACACAGAATGTGTTTTTGTTTCACATAGTTATTGACAAAAGTCTAAGAATTAAGGATCAAATCCCATACAATCCTTGAATGTTTTTGAGCACTATTGTTGGTAAACAAAGACCAATGTATGAGGATAAAACTATGGAAAAAGACATGGTTGATTGTGATTTAGTGTTGAAAAATCAATGAAGTATTGGTCCCATGCAGAAGAATTGCTCTTGAGAACCGCCAGTGAAATTACAAAGGTGGAATCCCTAAAGAGAAACAAATTCACGTTGAGAAAATAAGACTCAATACAATGCACACCCTAGTAAGAAATGCAAAGGTAAAAGTATTTAAAAATAGTTTTGTTTTAAAGAAAATATTTTCCCCGCATTCTGAATAAAGCAGAGTGAGGAGGACATTGTGAGGTGAATAATACTCATTGATGAAAAAATTAAGTGATAGTAATAAGCCAGTGCTTGAAATTGCCACATTTTAACTATTTTGGGAAAACTTTAACGATTCTACTAGAAAGTTTATTAAACAAAATCCCTTTCCTATTTGATTTGGTTTAGAGTAAATAATTACATGTTTGAGATTTGGCATATTTCATTTTCCTATTGGGGTAAAAGCATAGCTACAAAATTCGGTCGAATCAGGCCCGTCAATACAGAAATTTGAGAATTCGATCAACCATACAAATTCATAGGTTTAATTCGATTTGGTTCATCATGTTCAAAAGTGATTAAATCGAGTTGCTTCATGGGTGGTGGTGTCACGTCCCCACCCTTCTACCAGAGAGAGGACGTGACTATGCCGCTATTAATCCAGTGAAACTAGCCCCATTAACATGATATAAAATTCATGAAACTTAAAGACATACACATATGTATAAAATGTGCAATCTATAGCAGAAGCATACACATTCAAGAATTCACAAACATGTTGTTCATACTCATAAAACAAGCAACATTCATCATGTTCAAGAAAATACAATTGTAGAGTTAAATAAAAGAATACTTATCTTGAGGAGAAGCTTCCCCCAGAACTAGCTATGTCACTGCAACGTTCCACCCAACCATAAGCCAGTGTGCTCCTTACTCTCTCAGCATCACTGCCACCCCCGAATTGGGAATGATTTCCACAGAAAACTAGGGGACACAGAATTTCACAAAGCAAGGCCAAACACCCACTGTCAAGCCAATAATCTCATCCAAACATAGTCAGGCCACTAACAAATGGATTCTTGGACTTACTCAGCCAAGCCAACACAAGGATTCTCTACACAGCAAAATGCAGGTTCTGGGTATGAACCAAAATAGTTGTGGCAACAAAATGAATTGCCAATATGGGTGAAAACAACCCCCTAATATCCAATTCAATTTCCAGGGACGTTTTGTCCCTAACTTGGCCAAAACGGACTCAACAACACCCAAGAAATTTGTGGGTCTCTCCTCCCACTCATCGGGAAATCAATACAATGGATTTCCCCAACCAGGTGATGAGAAACAACACCAAAAATGCCAAGGAAGACTCCCAACCACTGAGCCTTTCCCAATCGACTTCCCAAACATGAGAAAACTCAAGAAATCTACAAAAATGTGAATGGTAAAAAATAGATTGCTTCCCCGGAATGGGATTCCTACGTGAGGAAAATCAGTTGCGTTTGTGCATGGGAGAAAATTCCTGCGCATGAGTGAAAAATCAGCTGTGACTATCTCTCTGAGTGAAGAATGTTGCTCCCTTCCTCCATGTGAGGGTAATTGGGTGAGATATCTCCCTTAGGGAAGCATGGGTTCAAAGTTTCACATCCCTGCTAGGACTGACGGCTTCCCATACTCCCCTTTCCCCAAGGAAATAACTGCCCAACTACTCCTTGGAGAGTTAAGTGGGTGGTTGAATAAGACAAGAAAGATGGTTGGTAGATGATGGGTTCTCCTTTTGACACTTGGCTTCTCCCCATTGGCTCAAGGTTAAACATCCCCACCCCTTTTATCCTTAGGAAATCAAGCTCCCGTCTCTTTAATGTTGCATTGACATAGTTCGTTGTGGGTATTTTATTAATTGCATATTTACATGATGTAGAAATTATATCATGCCATCAATTAGCATGATAACCATCGGCATTGATTTTAATTGCCGAAACGTAGAACACCAAATCCATGGCGGGGACTTTTCCTTGAGCTCCACACCATGACTTATTAATGCTATTTACATCATAATTTAATGCAATTGGGGTTGAAACAGGGGTATTACAGGTGGCTGCCTCTCTACCTAAATCAAAAGTTGCAAAATCATTGTTTGTCTTGCCCAAAATTGTTGTTCTATAAATTGATTTTCTTCTTAGGCGATGTAGGTTTGTCTTTCTAAATCAAAAGTTTCATGTCTGCCTAATTTAAAATTGTTGCTACCTAAATTGAGCTGCTTGATTGGTGGTACCTAGGTTTTTTAATTGTTGTTGTTTCCCAAATGTTGTATGTCTACTTAATTTTTAATTGAGATGTCTATTTGGGATGTGTATTAGTGAATTTTTTTAGAATTGAAATCTTTGCACGGAAGAGGTGCATTCTACAGCCAAGTAGGGGAGAGATGTGTAACTCATTCTGTGCTCATCCTATAGTTGATACATCTCTTTTATAAAAAATAATAAAATATTATTAAAAATAATTTGTTGGCTTAATTTAAACTCTAATTATTTAGAATTGCATATATATAAAACAACATAAATTAGATAAAGTAAAATTGTAAACATTCCACTCTAAAAAAGGGTTTGCACCTTAAGAGATTTGATCCCTCTCGGTGCTTGGTAGATCCCCTTTTAGATGGATCTATGTTAGTTACGATGATGAAGATGATGATTTACATGATGATGATGGGGATGATCATGATGATCATGATGATGATGATGGACAATGATGATGATGATGATGATGATGATGGCGATGATGATGATGATAAGGATGATGATGATGATGATGATGACAATGATAATGATGATGATGATGATGATGGTCACGATGACGATGATGACAATGATGGTGATGATAATGATGATGATGGACAATGATGATGATGATGATGATGATGGCGATGATGATGATGATAAGGATGATGATGATGATGATGATGACTATGATGATGATCATGAATAGTATTACTATGATGACAATGATTACGATAATGCGAATGACGATGACTATGATGATGACTATGATGGTGATGATAATGATGATGATGATGATGATGACAATGATGAGGATGAGGATGATGACTATGATGACGAGGATGAGGATGAGGTTGATGATGATGATGATGATGATGATGAGGATGAGGATGATGATTATGATGATGAGGATGAGGATGAGGATGATGATGATGAGGAGGAGGAGGAGGAGGAGGATGACTATGATGATGATGACGATTGCGATGATGATGACCAATGATGGTGATGATGATGACTATGATGATGATGGGGATGATGATGATGATGATGATGATAGGTTTAGTTGAAACTTTGCTTTGGTTTTTATTTTCAAATATTTTCAATGGAATGATGATGATGACCATGACGATGATGATGAATAATGATGATGAGGAGGAGGATGATGACAATGATGATGATGAGGATGATGACGATGGTGACGACGACAACAACGATGATGATGATGATTATGGATACTATGACTAGGATGGCAATGATTATGATGAGGAGGATGATGATGATGTCGATGTATTTGTAACTTCAGAATGTATTCACTTGTATATCTTATATTGTACCCAAATGTTCCTATTAGGAGAGTCATTAATATAATAAAGTCATGTAAATTCAATGAGGTTAACCCTCCATTGTAAGTTGAGGCAATAGTCCCCACAATTGATTTGAGGTTAACCCTCCTTGTTGATCAGGGGGGAAAGTCCCCACAGTTGAGGGGAACTAGGGTTATTAGACTCTCCTAGAGAAGTCGTCCTTGGTAAGTCATTGTCAAGTCAGAAACTAGTATAAATACAGAGTGAGCCTCTATATTTGTTACACACACTCACCCATCTATAGCGCATAGCTGAGAGAAGAGGAGCTCACAGAAGTGAGAGAGAGAAAAACTGTTGGAGATCATCTTTTTGTCTTTGGGTTTTACTACTGCCATTGGTTCTCATTCTATCTCTAAGGAAGTTGCGGGTTTTTCTCCTTTATGGTTTCCCCAAGGAAAATATTCATGTCTATTGTCTCTTGTGATTGATTATTGTGCATGTTATTCTCTCATATAAGATCCTAAGATCATATTGATTAAATTATGAAAATCTAACATGGTATCAGAGCTAACCTGAGAAGAAGACACTCTGCAATTACAGAAGCTAGGGCATCATATTTTTTGGGTCTCTCTCCACATATCATCAGTAAAAGGATGCTAGGCTAACTCTCCATCGAAGGTTGCATCTTTATGTCGAAGCATAATTTGATTTCTGTCATTTTCGGTTTTTTACCTACCACTGCAGTGATAATTAGGGATTTTCATAGAAGTGTAATTTTTTAGTGATCTCGGCATAGGATTTCTCTCCTCCTCAAAATCAAAATTTAGAGACCAAGGTTGAATTTTTTGGTTGAGTAAAACTCTAAGAAAGTCAAACCCTAGTTTGACCCTGGGCCTAAGAAACCCTAAAATACTAAAATTGGTAGTTTTGGTACATTCACTATATCTCATGATTGAAGAAGGATCGGGAGCTGAAATATTCATAGACTGGAGATAAAATCCTGATGTACCCTATGTTAAAATGTCAGCCACATATTCACTATATTCTGGGAGATATGATTCCTCCAAATTAGGGTTCCATCCCCTTCCAAGATTCATCCCTAAACAGAACACCTAGGGAGAATTGCTATATCTCGGGATAAAAAGGTCCAAGTAGAATCTCTCAAGATGTTCCAGGTAGGGCACAGAATTTAATATCTGTGGTAAGAGTTTCATACCCCGAAGGTGAGACAGTGACACATGGCAGTCTGTACAAGTTTGCTATTCTGAATGGTCTTGAAATAAGGCACTTTGGTAAAACTATCATAAGTCCCAATTGGTGAAACCAATTCTGATCAAAATTGTGTTTTTGGAAAGAGTATAGACAAGGCTACGTCAGTACATAATTCTAGACACATAGGAGTAGTAATTGCAGAGATAATGCAGAAACAATATCAGGCATTTCTAGAGAATAAATTGGAAAACTAGGGCTTCCTGTTCCAAGAGTTTTTCTCCACTGTTTTCAGAGAAAGAGTACATTGGACAGATATAATTGAAGAGGCCTATTTTTCTATCCAATCAAACGTTTCAAATTTCAAGTTTCAAAAATTAGGTTTTCTCTGACAAACCCTAGATCAGCCAGATCCGAAACCAGGATGGACACCTCAAATCGGTAAGATCTAATCATTTTTTATTTACATTTGAGATTCTCATTCCAAAATGACCTAGCACAAAATCTTGATGAAAATATTGGTGAAGATGAAAACTTCCAAGCATGGAAGTATAATTTTTCATTGATTCTTGAAGAAAATGAATTGGACACCTACATAAGTGGAGAGGTTCCACTTTTAGAGGGAGATGAGGCTAAAGCTTTACACAAGAAGAACTTGGTCAAGGCCAATAATATCATTGTTGATTCAATCAAGGATCACCTTATACCACAAGTGTCTTCCCTAAATACACCTAAAGAGATGTTTGATTCCTTGACCAGGCTATTTGAAGGGAAGAACATAAATCAAAAGATGACTTTGAGAAACCGGTTGAAGAATGTAAAGATCCAGAATGCAGAGACCATACATTCATACTTTACAAGGGTCTCTTAAATGAAAGAACAACTTGAAGCAATGGATGAAGAAGTAGAGGATGTAAAAGTTGTGATAACCACCTTGAATAGCCTCCCAAGATCATGGGATTCATTCATTCTAGGAATGTGTGCAAGAAAGAAGTGATTACTTTCAGTAAACTCTAGGAAGAGCACACACAAGATGAAGCTTGGCCCATAATAAGAGAAGACAATATGGCCCACAACTAAAGATCAAGTGCCCACGATTCAAGTAAGATCCCTCAAATGATGAGGAATATGAAGAACTCAATTATTGAAGAACCTCTTATCCATATTAAGCATTTGGGTAAGAAATGATGCTGTTATGAATGAAGAAGATGATGAAGCTGAAAGAAGGAGTCTACTCATGAAACAAATAAAGATAAGTATTCAATTGTCATTTCATAATATTGTTCTGTTATGCATTTGTTTATATTCAGTTGATGTATTATGCATGATATAATGTTTGCATTAATGGAAATATACTATTAATATGCATGTGATGGGTAAGTATCTCATGGTACTATACAACTCTCCATTGCTACTTATCTAGAATGAAACCTCTTTGCTGACATATTGAATTAGTGCACAATCTCAATGATGTCTTGGTAGAGATGGATGACATCTAGAAAGTTTCCGTGAGATATGGATGAATGTTGTATTGGCTAAAATAGTTGCATGATTATATCTTTATGCATAAGAATTTTTCGTTATGAATATGCCTTATGAAATGTTTCTAACCATACAACTGGTGCATTTGACTTGTAAGAAAGATTGCGTACAATCGCCTACATGAAAAGAAGAATGAGACTTATTCCGAAGAACAAGTGGCGACAGATCAAGAAAGAATCCAAGATGAAGAATAATATGATGATACTTTCAAAGAAAGAAAGAGGCCTCAAAGACACTCTAGTTATGTGACACTATTGAGCAACATCATTGACGAAGAGCCTTCCAGATATGAATAAGTAGCCAAGAAGAAAGGGAAGGAGAATAACAGTTCAAGAAGAATGATGTCTAGGATGCAGTATCAAGACCTGAAGGGAAGTTTGTAATGTCTTCCATATGGATCTACATGATCCAGCATGCAGTAGATGGAAACATCGTGGGATACAAGGAAAGATTTGTAGCATGAGGCTTCTCACAGAAAGAAGGCATAGACTACAAAGAGACATTTGCAGCCACTGGAAGTTAAAACACATGACAAGTAGATTCATGTATGAAAATTAAGAAGGCCTTGTACGAGCTCAGAAGACACCCATGGGTGAGGAGATTGAATATCACTTAGAGTTATGAAGATCTTAACCTTTTATACAAGGTTGAATATGAAATCCTATAGAGGATGACAAGCTCACAGATGGGTATGAGAAGAACATTTTCAAGATAGAGGATATTGGTATACAGTGATCCTAGATGGATACATAGAATAATAGTAGCACATGAAGGTACTTGTCACTCTATTACATGATACATAGAGTACAAAAGGTAGAGGGAGAATGATGCTCTTAATTGGAGGGAGTGATTGCAGAAGATCCTGAGTTTCGACATGGTACGATAGGATGGATAGCTCACTGATGGCTCTAGGCTTTATTGAGAGTAAAGTAGATTCCAACATTTTCTTCAAAGTTGAAGGCGAAAGACCAGTGATGCTCCTATTATATGTCAATGACTTGTTCATGATAGGGAAAGTGGAACTCATTAAAGTTGCAAGAAAGAGACTTGTTTCCGATTTCGAGATGAAGGACTTGGGTATGGTGCATTACTTTCTAGACATGGAGGTATCGCAGAGTATGAATGGAATCTCCCTTGGACAAAGGGAAGTATGTAGTAGAGATCTTGAAGAGGTTCGGGATGATGGACTGCAAGGCCATGACCACACCTATGGCATCAAACCTGAAGCTATTGAGTGATGCTTCATCAGAGTCGGTTGATGCTACGATGTATCATTGATGTACTTGATGAATATGAGACCAGATATTTGCTTTGATGTTAACACATTGATCCAGTTCCTGACGGATCTGGGACATGTTCAACTGATTGTTGTAAAGCATATTTCAAGGTACCTGAAGGGTATAGTTGACTATGGGCTCAAGAATGAGGCGAATCGGAAAACTAAACTGCATGGTTATGTGGATTCGGACTGGGAAGGCAATTCCATTGATAGGAAGAGAACTTCGGGGTGTTGCTTCAGTATGGGATCAGATGTGATCTCTTGGATTAGCAGGAAGAAGTCCTGCATGGCACTAAGAATAGCCGAGAGAGGAGCAGTGAAGCTCCAGTTTGTGATCCAGATTGAGATCTATCGAAAGAGGGATTTCTAGCATAGTCGATGAGACAGGTTGTCTGAGCATAAAACTTGGAGAAGCTCATAGGTTGCTTAGACGTAAATGGTCCTATAGGTTGTCCTCGGATGTAATCGGTCCTAGCAAAGCTCGCATGTTAACCTTGGACGTAGTCAACCCTGATGTGATTCTATGATAGAAATGGCCAAAGTGAAGTTTGAGTACTTCAAGGAGAAGCTTAGTGTTCTCCATATCGAGGTTCCTTCCAAGGGGAAGTGATGAGTCCGTGATCCCTTCTGACATGGTGGTAGGCGGGGCCTCCCATGGTCAGATGTAAGTGCAAATCCCTTCTGACATGGTTGTATGTGAGGCCTCCCATGGTTAGATGTAAGTGCAGATCCCTTCTGACATGGTGATAGGATTGGTTCCTTCCATGGTCAGATGTAAGTGCAGGTTGTTTCCTCAGATGGTAGATGGTGTGTCATACCATGGCGGAGGATGTAAGTGTTGAGCCTTTCTGACTAGGTCAGATATAAGTGTTGGGCCTTTCTAACTGGGTCATATGTAAGTGTTGGGCCTTTCCTCAGATGGTAGATACCATGCAGGAGGATGTAAGTGCTGGGCCATTCCTCGGATGGTAGATGGTGTGTCCTACCATGTCGGAGGATGTAAGTGCTGGGCCTTTTTGACTAGGTCAGATGTAAGTGCTGGGCCTTTCTGAATGGGTCAGATGTTAGTGCTGGGCCTTTCTGACTAGGTCATATGTAAGTGATGGGCCTTTTTGACTGGGTCAGATATAAGTGTTGGTCCTTTCCTCGGATGGTAGATACAATGTCGGGGGATGTAAGTGTTGGGCCTTTCCTCGGATGTTATATACCATGTCGGAGGATGTAAGTGCTAAGCCTTTCTGACTAGGTCACATGTAAGTGTTAGGCCTT
>LPNX010662632.1:1619-36619 GCA_001517045.1 Pseudotsuga menziesii | reverse complement strand
AGCTTGATGAATAGAAATGACGGTTTCAATGTGCCCGTTCAGGTTTATGCAGTCTCTGTTATGTCCATATCTGAAAGGAGGGAGTTAGGGAAAAGGATGAAAGTCGATCTTGAGAAGGTGAGTTCTATGAACCAAAAAATTGAATGCGGGGTTATGAATGCTGTAGCTGTATCTTCCTCTAGTGATCTACCTAGTTTTAGCTTAGGGAAAAAGAATTCCAGATCCGAAAATGGGCGAGTTAATGATAGTAATCATGTCAAGCCGCTTAGTATTCAAATTCCTTTTCCAGGAACTCTTAATAGAAGAGATATTAACAAAGACAACAGCAAAGACAATAGCCAAGACAAGAGGACTTCGAAGGCCAATCAGTTAAATGTAAGTTCAGAGTTTGTTTCTGGCAAAAACAAGGCACCACAGGTCGAGAAATCAAAATTTAAAGGTGCCCTCGTTGGTGTTAAACGCGGCATTATGGGGAGATTTGAATCCAGATACGAGAAAAAACTCAGGGAAGATCTTCCTATTCAGCAAATCAAACCGGATGTTATGATTATGAAACAGTGCGAGACGTTGTTAAGGAGGCTTATGTTACATAAATTTGGTTGGGTTTTCAATACACTTGTTGATATTGTTAAGCTTAACATTCCTGACTATTTTAAGGTAATAAAGAAACCCATGGATTTGGGTACCATTAAGAAGAATCTTGAAACAGATGTCTATCTAGACGCACGAAAGTTTGCTGCGGATGTTAGGCTGACATTTGCTAATGCAATGAAATATAATCCACCTGGTAATGATGTCCACATTATGGAAGCTCAACTTAATAAGAATTTTGAAGACAAATGGAGAGCTATTGGAAGTAAACTTCCACAAGTGGATTCCAATGGGTCTTTACCCAAGGGTGTACAACCAATTGCAGCAATTCAGCAGCAGCAGCAGCAATTCCAAAGCAAAGTTGCAGATAAACCTAAGCAGAATAATCAGCTTAAGCCAGCTTCTATTTCAGTAGAACTTAAACAAAAGTCTGTTCCTTGCAAGCGACCAATGTCAATAGAGGAAAAACAGATGCTCAGCAGGGATCTTGAATCTCTTCCGAGTGATATGCCTGAGCAAATAATCGATTTCTTAAGGAAACATAGTTCCGTTCTGAGTCAGAACGAGTATGAGATTGAGGTTGATATTGATGCGTTTGACAATGAAACCTTGGTTGAATTGCGAAAAATTGTCAGTGATTATCTCAATGAAGGGAACCAAAATGCAGTAAAAAATCAACCAAATGTTGAACCTCGTGAAGCTGAAGCTGAGGTGGGTATGATCTTTTGGTCTTGTTTGTATATATGTGTTCGATGGAGGGTTGTCCCTTTGACTTCTGATTTGGTGTTTTACTTTCTTTTAGCCTACAAATGGTTCACGGCCAGGCAGTAGTAGCTCTCCACTGTATACACAAAAAGGTCTCATTGATTGTATCTGTATCAAATTTATCAGTGTTATTTATTTTCTTATTCTTGTTTCCTGTTGGTTTTTTTGTATTTTATTTCAAGCTTGATAATTGGTTGTTTATTTTTTCTAGGTGGCGATCCGGTAGATGAAGATGTAGACATTGGGGAGAATGACCTGCCTGCTTCAAATTTTCCTCTTGTAGAGATTGAGAAGGATACAGCAGGTCACAGTAGCAAATGCAGCAGTTCATCAAGCTCTAGCAGTGATTCTGGGTCGTCTTCTACTGGTATGGTCCCTATTTTTATTTCCGACCTTTATTCAACTTAGTTTATATTTAGATTTGTTTTGAGTGGATTCTTGTCTTTGTTGGTAGATTCTGATTCAGCAAGAGTCTTCAAGCAGTGAGTCTGATGTGGATAAGGTACCCTCTGCAGATGCAGGCCACAAGGTAGGATTAAACGAGCTTTGAAATATTAGATATTTAGGAATATTGATGCCCCTGTTCTCCTGTATGGAAAATTGATATTTTCTTGTTGGTTTTCCCTTTGTATGTATTATGCATGTTGAAACATTTATGCATTACTGCAAAAAGATTTGTAAAAACCTGAAAATATCTGTCTGCATTGTTTTCCAACAATGATGCAGGACCAAATGTGCTCTCTTGCTATCTACCATCAGAGAACCAGCCCAAGTCTGGAAACCAATGGTGCAAAAAGTGCATTCTCATCATTAGGTTCTTACCATACTTCTGTGCTTTTTCTTTTTTCTCATGATACCGAAGAGATTTTCCAGCTGCATTTTTATGTTGTTTTTATTGAGTTTGAGTATTAACTTTGCAGGGGCTGTGAGTGAATTAGATGAAGAGAATGCTAATTCAAAGCATACTCCTGCTAATGTTACAGATCCATGTCAAGAAGGTACGGTTCAGTATATGTTCATATGTTCACAAAATTGTTATCAGATGGTGGGTTTGAACATTTCATGTCTCTGTGTGGCCTTACATTTGCGATATATGGTCATTTGTTAGGGGAGAGTGCTCCATCTGAGAGACAGGTCTCCCTAGACAAACTATATCGTGTTGCTTTTTTGAGGAATCGTTTTGTTGATACAATTTTGAAAGCCCAAGAGAAGACCCTTAGCTAGGTAGGTTAGTAGATGCTGTTGGGAAATTGCTTTTTGATTGGTCTTTTGAGAATTGATTTTTTCATTGTGTGGTTGGGAAATTTTTTTCTATTTGGCTAGTATTAATGTTTTTGATTTGGCATTTATACCTTGTTTCTAGAATGATATTTGCCAGCTGTGATAGCTCCCCTGTATGGCCAATACTTCAGTGGTTTGGCCATACATCAACAGGTATACCCCCCTCAACCTCCAAACTTATGTCTTCGCCTAATACTTCAGTGGTTTGAGAAACATCGCCATCACCTTTATGTTCTTGTTTCTCAGTAGCATGTTGAATATCTAGTTCTGTTTCCACTCATTCACATTTAGTGTCTTCTTCTCTAGCTTGACTGACTTGAACAACACCGTTAAATTGTGATTCATGTTCCTCATGATGACTATCAGTATCATATTTTTCTTCCATTTCAGACTACTGGTCATCATCCTAGTTTTTTTCATGCTCTACATCTTTCCCTCTGTCATCCAGATCCATGCCAAGATCATCAGCATCTCTACCATCAGAATCACCATAAACAACATGTTCATCTTCCAGTTCTTCCCCTGTATCTTCTTTAACCCAAGTATGAAGCCCTGTTTCTCTGTATTCTCCTTCTTCAACTTGATGCTCATTTTCAGCCTGTTCAACAATCTCCTTTCCAGTATCTGAAATATTATCAGTATCCGAAACAAGTTCGTATTCATCATCATAACCATCAAAATCAGAGTCACCACCATAGGCAATTTCTGTGGAATCCTCTGCAGATTGCTTGTCCAATCCAAGCTCAGGGCTTCTAGGATTTTCCCTAGTGGTGTTAATATCCTCTACACAAGAATTAAGAGCATAGATAGTCACAACATTTGCATCATCAGCAATGTTGTCCTCATTGACAATTTTGATAAGTTGTTGATCCCTGGATGGAGAAGATAGGAATTTTATTTGCACAAGATCAGGATTTCTATTAGTTGTTTCAGGACCACTTGATTTTCCCTCATAACTAGTGCCATCAGTAGCTTCAAAATTATCTTTTGTAGTTTCTTTATCTTTCTTACAATCAGCAGAAGACTCATTTTTATCAAACATATCTACATTGTCATCAATCGGAGTATTATCTAATTGACTGTCACTTTGCAAGCACTGGTCTGTTTCCAAAAGACAATCTGAAGGTTTCTCTACAAAATGTCTATCATCTTGGGCATCAAAACCAGAAACTTTAATAACTGATTCACAAGCTCCTCCTGAAGGTGCTATGGAGAGGTTTAGTTCCCTTTCAGCAACTGATTCCTCTGATAGTGAAACACTCCGATACATATATTCAAGGTTCATCTCACACTGGTTGTTTATGGCATCGGGCCGAAGTCTGAGAGACGTATCAAGTTCTGAATCCTTTCCAGAAGCTGAGCTTTCTGAGAAATTCAATGCATTATTATCTTGGTCTGCCTGTAAAACCTTGCTCAGCATATCCTGCTCAGACTTTCCAATATCATGCTTAGCTTTTGAAGCTAATATGTGTACCTGAATCCCATCCAAATGTTCTGAGTTCTTATTGTTTGTAGTGTCTGTAGGTAAAAATTCAGATTTAGAATCTGTATTTACAACTTCTAGTTGTTTTTACCAAGAATCCATAGGGGTATTCAAGTCCCAATGGGACCTATCATCATTGAATTAGCCAGAATCCAACCTCAAAAGAATTCATTTCTCTTGTTTCTCTCCATCTTCCTGTAAACCTGCAGCAGAGCACTCCCCAGCTACAGAAGACATTTTACTACAGCCAGTTGTCTCTAAATGAGTTCTAGATCCTGGAGCAATAGAGTTACAGCATAGGGCTAACTCCATTGATTCCTCTCTCTCCATGCATGTAATGTTATCTGTTCTGCTCAGATTATTACAATCTGAAATACCCTTGATTACGTGGATTTCATTCTCTGTAGTGAGTAACAGATCACTCTGTAGCACATGGTCTCGTCTCCTAAAATCTTCTTCCTGTTTCATAGTGTCCATGCATGATTAAACTTCTTTTTTATTATCTTGACTACCAATATCACCATCATTCAATATTTCAGGTGTAGGCTTAGGAGTCTTGAATTCCATCAATTCCACTTTGGATACTCTATCTTCCAAGCTGTTGCTCCCTGGTTTACCTATAGAGGCAGATATTGGAAACCTTGAATTTCCTGACAAATTAGCAATGCCAATATCCTGTGGAAAATAACCTACTGAACTAGGAATTTTCAAGGTATTTTCATTCAAGGGCTGACCAACAACCTCTGTGTATTTCTCGTGGAGAGATTCTCCTGTAAAAGCCATACCTTCTAGCACTTGCTGTTCCCCCTACTCTTGCTTTGTAGATGGTAATCCTTCAGAACGAACTAAAGAGGCAGCAAGCTATGGAGAAGATGATCGCAATGGAGAAGCTGGAGTTGGGGATGCAGGTGGAGGAGAAGGGAGCTGGAATAGTGTATATTTCTGCTTTTTTATGGGAACACTTGCAACAACATCATCATATCGCCGAGTGGGAATAGTAACTCCAAGCCTATCATAACAAAAATAAACAGAAACTATCAGTCAACTATTGAAAACTAAAGCTTTTTATGCTATGAACACAGTTATATCTAAATAATAAAGCAAAATGCACCTTTTCAGACTCAAAAATTGAAAAATCATCCTTTTGTGGATCCTGTACAGCTTTCCTTCCACTCTCTTCATTAAATATTTTCAGAGGCTGGATCTCAGAGAGATCGGCTTTCCCCACTCCCCCATTGGTTAGGTCACTAGAAACTCATTTTACTCCCTTCTTTTGAGTGGCATTAGTAGTGTTTCTTCTGAAGTTTGGATTTACTCTAGTTGGATTTGAAGACCCTTCTTCTGGTGAGCCTATAATCATAGTGCCTCTACCACCGCAGACCTTACATGAAGCTGGTGCCTGGTTGTTTCCTCTCCTCAAAGTTGCTAGTGATGCAAAAACACAGGAGGGATGGGCAAGAAATGAACCTCTGTTGCAGTTGCAAGGATGTATCTGCATCCATATTTGTGAAGATTAGTAGCTAGCACTGATAAATCAAACCTAGAAATCACATGGAGCAAGGCTAGTCTGTTACAAAATATGGAAAGCAGGATTGCAACTTGTGAGACCTTATCACTACTTAAAAGATATGGTGCAGCACTCACCATTATCTCAAATTTTTTGTTGTACTCACATCCATAGACACTGCAAACAGACTCACTCCCTGATAACCCTACACTTTTATTATCTATGGAGATATCTTCAACATGAACTGCCTTGTATTCTCCCTGCAAAATGTAAGGCCCTCATATAAATCCTTTTAACCTCCAAATGCACACTACAACCTAGTAAGGCTTTAATAATGTTGCACCATGATCCCCAAAAGTTTGACCTTAATGCTTAAATTGATAATGGCGATGGAGGCCATCGACTTGATGCAATACTTTAATCAAACAAATATATCTATGGAACTCGGTATAAGAAAAGCCATTTAGCTGACACCCACAGAAGGCCCTGCTGAATGGAATGGATGACTGGAACTAACCTGCTCATCCATCCTGATAATAGTAATCTCGTCCCTTTCTGTCTTTTTATAGGAAAAACACTTGTAATCCTCAGATATTTGCAAGCAAAAAGACATATTGTAAATATGTAGCAAATGGTTGAATTTTCAAGAGCAAATCCAACAATGAAGGTTTCTTTTGATGGTTGAGCATTTGACGTACTTTGTCATATGCAAGCTAGTTACAACAGAACATCTCAGCCCCAATTCATTACAAAAAAAGAGAAGCTAAACAGAAAACAAGCACTCAGGTGGACCAATTTCTATTCAAGCTCTTAAGAGCAAACAATAGATACCTAACCCCATTTACTCATTTGCTGCTTGCTCACTTGGTGATAAATTATAAACATGATCACTACTTGAATGCAAAAAATAAATGTGCCACAAGTCTCATAATAAACAAAAATATTAAATGTCTTGACAAGCAAATGATAAAAATCTATTTAAATGCCTAACTTTTATGGAATAAGTTGAAAATATATTTGTAATGACTGATGCTTTTATATAATGTATTTATAGAATGCACTCTGCCATAATGGGCTAAGGATCAGGCTGGACCGTCCCTGTTGAAGCTCTCCTAGCATCCAAGTTAAATGGATCACTATTGGAAATGTAGCTCTGTGGAAAACTTTGGATGGCTGACTGTTTGAGAGTCTTTCTTCAATACAACAACTGCCCATACTCACTGTTTCTTTTGCCTGAATTTTTCTTCACAGGCACCAAATCGACTTAGATTCTCAGAAACAGTGTCCCGAAGTGATGTAGATGAAGCCCTCAGGCTTATGCAAATGTCAAAGATCTCCTTATTTTCTGATGAAAGAAAGAAGACCGGCCTGGATGCCATATCTGACATTTATTCAATCATAAGGGATGAATACAATGGATGTCTACTATGCAAATGCCCTGAACTAGATTTCTTGAAAGGCACTCTCCACAAACTGTATGAAGTATAAACAGTATCATTAGTTCAAATTTCCTAATCAAAGTTGGTTTAAACGCATCTTAATTGGGTTTCCCGCATGCAATCTTACACTGAAGCTCAACTAAAGCAGTGCTTGGAAGAGTATGCACCATTGAATGTGTGGCAAATTGATCCCAAATTGATCCACATTCAATACTAAGTAATGTGCATGTGAGGGGGGTATACCTTGCTTCCTAGTAATAGATGTAGGTGATTTTTTTGTTTTAAACACTAATAGATGTCGCTTAACCGACGCTTCTGTAGGTAATTTAAAAAAAAAAAAATGTTAACAGACGTCGCTTAACCGACGCTTACTATTTATATTCATCGCTTAACCAACGGTTTCTAATGTCACTTAACCGACGCTTAGTCGTTATCGCCGTCGCTTAACCAACGATATACCATGTCGCTTAACCGACGCCTGTGTTTTATCTCCGTCGCTTCACCGACGGTTCTCCATGTCGCTTAACCGACACCTTATATTTAAGCGACGGTAACTGAGGTGTCACTTAACCGACGGTTTAAACCGATGTCGGATAACCGAGGACAGGCTACCGACACTTAAAAAAAAATCATAGGGTCGTACATGTGACAGGGAAGTGTCGAAAATCCGACAATACGACCGTCGGATTTTTGGTCAAAATGTAGTAGTGAATTCTCTATTGAGACTCTTCAATTTGTATAAAAACCTTGGAAGCAATCATCGTAGAGGGTCCATATTCAATAGTTCACCAACTTGTCCATGCTCTCCTCTTCATGCTAGATTTATCATAGCATGCCTTTGAGCTTGAGATGGATGCATCTACCTTAATGATTTCTCCTTTTTTAGGGAGATTTGCAAACTCCTCTTTGTGTAATTAGTCAGTTTGTTCTCTTTAGTTAACTTGTAAGTTAATGAGTGTAATTTATTCCCAAGACATCCAAACACCAACTTGTGTCTTCCCTCACAACTAATGTGGCATATTATGTGTAATGTCATCTCATCTGAAGGTGTTGGAAATCAAGAATATTTCACTCATCTTCTTGTGACTTCAATACTTTTTGAACACAACGGAAGTCATAATCCTATAGTTGTAATACCCGCAAACTTGACTCTCTTTACTTAACTGAAATAGAGTATAGAAATGAACCTTTAGTTCGAACATAAATAGAAACCTTTAATCAACGTTTATGTATCAATGCTAATAATTACCATACTAACATATCTGTAATTTATTTAATTATGTTGGAACACGTCATGTTTATTGTATAATGGAACTAATACCTCATTTGTTGCTTCTTATGTAGGGGTATAATTCATAGTTTTGATAAAGAAACTTTTGGATATGGGAAACTTACATAACAAAGTAAGAAAAACTAGAAGGAATATGCCAATTGAAAAGGAAAATGAGGTAAGAGAAAAGGCCTGGTAGGCAATGGAAAGAGTGAGACATGGTCCAGACATTTCCACTAATACTATGACTGATCCTAACAAAGTTGATGACATAACAACCTCTAGTTTAGAACCACGAGTGATTTGGTTACATCTAATGGACCCAACTAAAATTCCAACATCAACATAGTCTCAAACCAACAATACATCAACGAGCCATGTTGAAGCTCTTGAAGACATAGGTATATTGAGAGACGCTAAGTATCAAGTGTTCGACCCAGGAGAAATGATTAATTTGAAATCTCTCTAAGAATACCACAACCATGTCGAGCACACTCCCAATATGGACCAACATGTGAATGAAGAACCACAACAAAGAAGCCCTCGAATATGTAGCTCATGTCCACCTTCCCTACCTCGACTTTCTAGTGCAAGAAAAAGGACTCCTAAACATATCCATGTGGATAAAAGTTGTCTATAAGGGCTTGAAGGTAAGTGTTAACACTCCATTTTTAACAGTCTATTTTGAGCCTGAAAAAAGTTTGAAGAAGGCCCCATTCCTTTAAAACATTGTGTGAACACCATTCAGGTTGGTAGAGGCTCCTGGTCCATGATTTAGAACCACCGAACAATGAAAAAAGAGCAACGATTAGTCGTGGTTTTGTCCCAAGATGCAGAAGAACAATCAAAATCTGGCTTTTGCGGGGTCCGTTAAAGCAAGGAAACAAATGAAAAGCCAAGATCAAAGCAAAGCCCAATCAATGACCTGAAACAATTTCATTGAGCGAACATGCTCAATGGAAGGAGCTTTTCCAAATTGCGAAAAGGTTAAAGATCAGAAACATTCGACGGTAGAGATGAGACCAGAGGAAGATCCATGGTATCAGCCAATTTCGTAAAATGAACTTGTGCGGATATAACTACGATTTCAAATCGTGAAAGGCGGTCCCGACCCTGAATATCAACGGTCCTAATAAAGAAAAGAAGAGATCTACGGTTGTGGTTCATTTCACAATGCGAACTAGCAAGGTTGAAGAATTTCACACTGCAAAAAGTAGTGGGGCCCACTCAGATCGACGGTTACATTGAGATGTCGATCACAATCGATGATCGAGGGCCAGCCTTGGTCTAAAAATTGTTCCTTGAATTCAGAGAAGAAATTTGGCGGTAGAAATGATGGAACGTGGACAGTGGGCATAAAATATTCCTCAAATATGAAGGCTGTGAAGACTCCCCGAGTACAAACTTCACATTTAGTGTGGAGATGACAATGGAGGAGACATTCACACATGTAATATGCCTCCTTGCAGATTGGCTGATTCCCCGACACCATTTGTAGCATGTACACAGGTAAAATAATCCCTGTGGCAGCAGCTTTTTGTGTCAGTTGGCCTACGAAAGTAAGGAAAGTAACCGGTGAATCCACTATTCACACGGGGAAAAATCCAGCATGAAGGGGGAAACCATTCTGTTTCCTACATCACCAGAGCGAGGAAATGTGGGAGCATCCAATTCATGAACTTCACAACATGGATCAACTGTACGAGGTGGCATCCAAAAATTGCTTCCCACAGCAGATGGTAAGGTGCCACAGCCCATGAAACGACATGGCTAAGATTCCCATCAGGTAAAGGATCACTCTGCTCGCACCCTCACACATGTTGATACCAAAACAATCGATGACGGAATGTGTGGGAATGTTAACCAGTCATTGAAGAGGTTAGTCTTGAAAACTTATATATCTACCTTCAGGACACTGGGGATGAGCTAACATATCTCCAGAACTTGTGTTTCTGCCTCTTCGCAAATCTGCAAAGGCCTGAAGAGTTTGACGATGAAGATTTGATTTGAGAAGATGGTCTGTCTGGGTGTGTTGATGGTTGGTGAGAAAACTTCCACACTCACCCTTCACCTTGGCATTGCATTCCAAGAATGACACCAGCCATTGGGGCGAACACGTGATACCCACACCTCGAACGATGCAGGGTCTGGACACTTACTTTCTGTAAGTGTTGTTCCAGGAACCCCTGGTACCATCGCTACCACCAAAGCCTCCATAGAAGAATATAGTCCTTGACTACTCCCTGAACAAGCACTCATTCGGATGGGAGCATGAGGGGTATAAATCCCACACAGCCCTGTTTGTGAAGTCCACTTTCCAAGGGCGATGGGGTTGGTGTAGATATGCTACACTTTATTGCCCATGGGAGAGCCCACTCTTCTGGAGATGAGAAGCACAAGAATGACAAGCCACTTAGCGGGCTTGCCTTAGCCAAAAGCCATGCGGCCCTTCTTACAAACTCCACGGTTAACAGTGTTACCTGAAGAAGAGTGAGGTGGCGGATGAGGTTGAGTAGGGGTAAAATGCAGACTACCCTGCTAGTGTGTGCCCATGCGAAAAGCTACATTTGAAATACGACAGGAACACACACTTTGGATAGAGAAGGAGGCATCATACTCATAACGGCCAAGCACATCAAGCTGTCACTCGAGCCGAATGCGCTGTAGCTCCATAATGTTTGTAAAATGTGGCAATAGTCCCACTCTTTATATTGTTAATGCATGATTGTGACTGGAAACACTCTATAGGTTTATTTCGGAGAATAGTCTCAGCACTAGAATAGTATAAATACACTCCCAAAAGAGGGAGAAAGGGTTGAGAGTTGAAAGGTTAGGGAAAACCTTCAAGGGTTGAGGCTCTCTATTGTAAATAAGATTTGATGCCTGTGTTATGAATAAAATTGCAGAGGAAGAGTTGTTTCTTAAACCAAATATTCATGTGTCATTGCTTCTTTCAATATGTATCTTCTTTACGTGAAATGTATATCCTGTTTTCCATTCTAGTTTGTTGATTTCTTTCATGTCTGTAACTTAGTGTATAACAGTTTGGAATTCATACTTTCTATACTCTTCCTGTTGTTTCATACATTTATCAAAGTTTCTTCTAAAGTTACATGGAATTCATCTCGTTGGTTCTCCACGTGATGGGTTGTTCTCTCTTATCTTCTAAACGCCCACTAAATATCTCCTGATTGCGAGATCGACGGCTATCTTGCCTCTATCTGCAACCTCACGCCATTCTTTCCCTCTTGCAAATGTACCCTACTCAGGTTTTCGACTCCATTTCCAATGGTCCCTTGCCCTGATAATCCCACCTGCATCTCACGCCACTCTACTTTGTCCCATTTCAAGAGTCTGGTGTCCTGACCATCCCTGAGCGAATATCTTATGTGAAGTAAAGATCTAAAGACAAGAGAGAGATCCCTCTCTGACTGTGCTATGTCGAAGGTGCAGTCTAGAGTGGTTCTACTATTACACCGGGAGTGGGCCCTCCCCTCAACCTTGGGGCTCAATTCCGGTGCTAACAAACTGGTGCCGTTGCCATGGACAAAATTGAAGATCCTCCCTAGGAAAAACAACATGGCTTTAGATCTGATTGTTGATGGTGAACAATGATCAGATATCAAGAAGGTTGAGCACTTTTCACCTGGTGACTCCAATCTTGAAGGGTTCAAAATTCAGCGACTCCGCTGGTGGTATGACGCAGAAATCAAATGAACAGAAAAAGATGGGCAAGCTTCATCCAAAAGGTGAACCCCTTGTAAGGCTTAAAGAATGCATGGTGGAAGGTTAAGATGCTCGAGTCTACATTTCTTTCAAGAATCTTTGTTCTATATTGTAAGTTTATTCTTATCGTTCCCTAAATTTATCAGAACAGTCTTCAATGGTTCAACTCATTTTGAACAGAGCTATGAATATATTCATGCTTATCCTTCTTTATGAACCGAAAGAGTTGTGTTGTCTTGCACTTCTGGTTTTGACCTAGATTTCTCTCGAAAGGCCCACGATGTCAAAGATCACCCTTGTGAAATTCATGAAACCTCTGTCGATAGTGTAGCTATAGCGCCTAACTTGGTCTCTCCCATTTATCCAAGTCGGTGCAAACCACTACAACTGCCTCCTATCCTCCATGAGTTTCCCATGAAACATTACAAATTCCTCCCCACATTCGATGGAGAATCCAAAGACTTCACTACTGAGAAAAATTTACAATCCTTTGAACATTTCTTTGACCTTTTTGAAATAGGACATGATGATGTCTGCATGAGGGATTTTTCCCAGTCCTTGCAAGGGGAAGTTAAAGAATGGTTCAGGCACTTGTAGCCTAAGTCCATCAAGAATTGGGAAGATTTTTCTTGCACCTTCCTGAAGTTTTGGGGTAAGAGAAGGCCACTAGATCAAATACTTTCAGAATTCTATTCCTTGAAGAGACATGAGGGTGAGACCTTACATAATGTTAACAGAATATTTTCCAGCTTTTATTATAACATGCCTAAGGAAGTCCACCCTCTTGAGAACGTTGCTAATATCTATTATGCAGCCACCTTTCCTCCTGAGCTGTCCTTGCTTCTTTTGGAAAGGAAATCAACCACTTTGCAACATATGTTTATTGATTGTTTGGAGGTGGAGGAAAACCTTAAGATGTCCAAAAATTTGTTAGATCAAGACAGTGGTGGTGAAATAAAAGATACGTTAAAATTGGTTGGGCCCTATAAGCAGAATGAAAAATTCCCTATTCAGCTAAAGCTTTCTCTTGGTATAAAGAAAGATGACTAGTCCAATACAGGAACAGATGATCCTGCAGGCCTGTTCTTTGAATATTATGACCTGTGCCACCCCAGATCCATACAAGGTGATTTTAAGAAGGAATTTGGTGCACTTGTGTATGATTAATATGAGGAAGAATACTTGTGGACTGTTCCTAAGAAGCTGGCCATTGAACCGAGACCTGCTGATGGAGAGGACCAAGATGCTATGCGAAATATGGAGGTTAAAGCAGAAAAGGGTGATAAGGACATTGAAGGAGATAACTTACCCTTGTGTTATGCCTCATTTGAATTAATATGACACATGATTAAATCCTCTAAGCGAAAGCAGAAAGAAGGGGAGATGGTGCAGTCCGGAGACTTGTATGGAAGAGAGGATAATAAAAAGAAGTAGCCAGGAAATCCCTCTCCAGTTATCGATACATCAGGGGTTTTTAATAAGGTGTCAAGTCATGGAGAAGGATGCAGTAGCCCTTACATAAATACATCTTTTAATTTTCTACCTTTAGAAATTTCGCCCCATATAGGAGGAATATGCATACTCGGTTCCGCTAGAGAAAAGGAGGACCTCCCTCTTGAAACACAACAAGCTCTTGTTGCAGAAATTCAGGTGAAAAGAGGGATGTTTGATTGAATAAATATTCTATGGGCCCTATCTTACAATCATCCAAGTATTAGCCTGACATACCACCAAAAGAAAGGAGTTTTGGACAGCTGTCCTACGAGTGGAGGACGAAATATGTTGGGGGATTTTATGTTTTCTATGACCCCATAACAAAGTAAATGGAAGGAATAGGTGATGATAATGACTGGTCATGTCTCTGCAGTAAAGATAAGTCTATATTCTAGAGCTTTCTTCCATTATCTATTTCATTTCCATCCATCAAGCATGAAAAAAGAACAACACTATTAGGCAAGTTGGTTGATTGGCTTCATTGGAAGTCCGATTTCACTTAATCAGACTTATGAACTAAATTAGGTAGGGTAGGTAGGAACCAATAAGCTTGACAATCGTCAAGCATTTCCTTCATTACTATTTTAGCTTTCTTTCATTTTCTATTGTAAGCACATGTTTGCAGTCAAGAGCATGGTTTGCAAGAGTGGCATGAATTCGCTGCAACAGTAGCTCAAAGCAAAATGGAGATTTCAAAGAAATATTGAAGACAACCCAATGGATTTGGCACTTGGTATACAGGGATTCTTTGCTACCTCATTGGGAGGATAGCATCCCTCGTGGAGCCGATTTTTAACACTCCATTTTTAACAGTCTATTTTGAGCTTGACAGAAGTTCGAAGAAGGCCCCATTCCTTTGAAACATTGTGTGAACACCATTCAGGTTGGTAGAGGCTCTTGGTCCATGATTTAGAACCGCCGAACAATGAAAAAAGAGCAAATATCGGTCGTGGTTTTGGCCCAAGATGTGGGAGGATGATCAAAATCTAGGTTTCGCGGGGTCCGTTAAAGCAAGGAAATAAATGAAAAGTCGAGATCAAAGCAAAGCCCAATCAACGGCCCAGAACAATTTCGTTGAGTGAACATGCTCGATGGAAGGAGCTTTTCCAAATTGAGAAAAGGTTAAAGGTCGGAAACATTCGATGGCAGAGATGAGACCAGAGGAAGATCCATGGTCTCAGACAATTTTGCAAAATGGAATTGTGTGGATATAACTGCGATTTCAAATTGTGAAAGCTAGTCTCGACCCTGAATATCAATGGTCCTGATAAAGAAAGGAAGATATCTACGGTTGTGGTTCATTTCACAATGCAAACTAGCAAGGTTGAAGATCAGAATTTCACACTGCAAAAAGTAATGGGCCCCACTCGGATCGACGGTAACATGGAGATGTTGATCACGATCGATGATCGAGGGCCAGCCTTGGTCTAAAAATTGTTCATTGAATTCAGAGAAAAATGTTGGCGGTAGAAATGATGGAACGTGGATGGTGGGTGGAAAATATTCCTCAAATTTGAAGGCTGAGAAGATTCCTTGAGTACAGACTTCACATCCAGTGCAGAGATGATAGTGGAGGAGATGTTCACACATGTAATCTACCTCCTTGCAGTTTGATCGATTCCCTAACGCCATTTGTAGCATGCACACAGGTAAAATCATCCCTGTGGCAACAACTTTTTGTGTGAGTTGGCCTGTGAAAGTAAGGAAAGTAACCGACGAATCCTCTATTCACACGGGGCAAATCCAGCATAAAGGGGGAAACCATTCCATTTCCTGCATCACCAGAGCGAGGAAATGTGGGAGCATCCACTTCATGAACTTCACAGCATGGATCAACTGTATGAGGTGTCATCAAAAAATTTCTTCCCATAGAAGACGGTAAGGTGCCATGACCCATGAAACGATGTATATAAGATCCCCATCAGGTAAAGGATCACTCTGCTCACACCCTCACACATGTTGATACCAAAACACTCGATGACGGAATGTGCAGGAATGTTGACCGATCATTGAAGAGGTCAGTCTCGAAAACTTATATATCTAACTTCAGAACACTAGGGATGAGCTAACATATCTCCAAAACTCATGTTTATACCTCTTCACAAATCTACAAAGGCCTGAAGAGTTTGACGATGAATATCTGGTTTAAGAAGCTTGTCTGTCTGGGTGTGTTGATGGTTGGTGAGAAAACTTCCACACTCGCCTGTCACCTTCGCATTGCATGCCAACAATGACACCAGCCATTGAGGCCCAAATGTGATACCCACACCTCCAACAACGCGGGGTATGGACACTTACTTCCCATAAGTGTTGTTCTAGGAACCCCTGGTACCATCGCTACCACCAAATCCTTCACGGAAGAAGATAGTCCTTGACTGTTCCTTGAACAAGCACTCATTCGGATGGGAGCACCAGGGGTCTAAAGCCTACACAACCCTGTTTGTGAAGTCCACTTTCCAAGGGAAATGGGGCTAGTGTAGATATGCTACACTTTACTTCCCATCGGAGAGCTCACTCTTTTGGAGATGAGAAGCACAAGAATGGCAAGCCACTTAGCGGGCTTGCCTCAGCCGAAAGCAATGCGACCCTTCTTCCAAACTCCGTGGCTAACAGTGTTACCTAGAGAAGAGTGAGGTGGCGGATGAGGTTGAGTAGGGGAAAAGCACAAACTCCCCTGCTAGTGTGTGCCCATGTGGAAAGATGCATTTGAAACACGGCGGGAGCACACACTTCAGACAGAGAAGGAGGTGTCATACTCATAACAGCCAAGCACATCAAGCTGTCACTTGGGCCCAATGCACTGTAACTCCATAATGTTTGTAAAACATGGAAATAGTCCCACTCTTTATATTTTTAATGCATGATTGTGACTGGAAACAGTCTATAGGTTTATTTCGGAGAATAGTCTCAGCACTAGAATAGTATAAATACACTCCCAAAAGAGGGAGAAAGGGTTGAGAGTTGAAAGGTTTAGGTAAACCTTCAAGGCCTGAGGCTCTCCATTCTAAATAATATTTGATGCCTATTTTATGAAGAAAATTGCAAAGGAAGAGTTGTTTCTTAAACTAGAGATTCATGTGTCGTTGCTTCTTTCAATATGTATCTTCTTTATGTGAAATGTATATCTTGTTTTCCATTTCAGTTTGTTAATTTCTTTCATGTCTGTAACTTAGTCTATAACAGTTTGGAATTCATACTTGCTATGCCCCACCTTTTGTTTCAGACATTTATCAAAGTTTCTTCTAAAGTTACATGGAATTCATCTCGCTGGTGCTCCACGTGATGAGTTGTTCTCTCTTATCTTCTAAATTCCCGCTAAATATCTCCTAATTGCTAGATCGATGGCTATCTTGCCTTTGTCTGCAGCCTCATGCCATTCTTTCCCTCTTGCAAATGTACCCTACTTAGGTTTTCGACTCCATTGCCAATGGTCCCTTGCCCTGATAATCCCACCTACATCTCACACCACTCTACTTTGTCCCATTTTAGGAGTCCACTCTCCTTACCATCCGTGAGCAAATATCTTACGTGAAGTAAACATCTGAAGACAAGCGAGAGATCCCTCTCTGACTGTGCTAGGCTGGAGGCACAGTCTAAAGTGGTTCTGTTGTTACAATGGGAGCGAGCCCTCCCCTCAACCTTGGGACTCAATTCCATTGCTAACAGTAAGTTTCCCAAACACACTATTGATTGGCAATGTAGCAAATTAATGAAGGAATATTTTGAATCCAAAGGCGATGCAGGTAAATGCCAATTATTACTATGTTTGTTAAAGTCAAATTTTTTAGTTGTTGTTAGGAGAATTCTGGTCATAAATATGGTTAGAAGTTCATAGGATAACAATCAAATTGTTAGAAACATCCAATATTATTTTAATGCGATTGGGAAGATGTCTCATACTAAATATCTTTGTGTGGCTTGTCATGTGTTATCACAATCAGTTGTAAGCAAGTCCACATGGCAACATTGCCTCCTTTCACACACTTCTCACATACTTAAATTAAATAAAAAAACTGTTAAGAAGTACTATGTTATAAGATAAAATCTTCAAACTCCAGGTGGAAAAGATTGTTGGGATTTTGTTGGTAGGTTTCCTCATCGAGATATGAAGCTAATTGACGTTGTTACAGACTTAGTACAAAATTTCTGGCATGATCATACCAAACCTTCATCTAACCAAAGAGATGTGATAAAGCTGAGAAAAGGTTCTACTGAATGTGAAACCCACGTCAGACACTTCCTTGACACAACACAGACTGAACTCTATGAGAGATTCAGAAATGAGCACACACAATTAAACCTGGGCCAAAGGTCCTTTGAGAAATGTAAACCATGGTATGTTCGTATATGCATTGATCGAAACACATGCTGTTGTAGATACCGTGTAGAATATGAATATTTTTATGACACGTATAAACATATTTGTTTGATTTTCATACTAACTTTGAGCAGGGTTGCAATGAATCCGTAATACCACCGAATGCATCGATATATTTTATCGTCAACATCATGTGTCAAAGGCATGAAGGACAATAATACTATGGAAAATAATGTCTATATGGGTATTGTTCCAGGTGCAATGGATTTTCTCTTTTGAACCGTTGTATTCATGGAAGCGATGAGCATCAATTTGGCAATATGAGTGTGGAGATGTATAGCTTCAAGTATGTAACCCCTATCAATCAGATAGTGTGAAGAAAAGTAAAAAGGTTGCACTGGTGAAGTCACATGAGAAAATTATTATTGCATGTTTTTCCTCTTACATGTCTAGTTTCTACATATACATTCTTTAAAGGTCACATTCTAATATGACCCTCTTTTTCATGGAAATGGGTGCGGGTATGTGATTTTTTTACGGAGTTCTACAAGAAAACTAAGCAGAATGTTCAACATGTGCATGTAGCGTGATGGCAGGATGAGCAGTACAAAAAATGCAGGGATAACTTTCCCATTGGGACCATATTGTCAATTGTGGATTTTGCAGAAAACTACACCCTTCAGTCACAAAATGAAATTCAGAGTCAATACTACCATTCCAACCAAGTCCGCATCATGGTACATATTACGTATAGGCATGGCCCTAAGAGAAGCATTAACAACAAGATAATGCAGAAGGAGACAAAATTTTAAATAAGTGATGACATATGCCATGATCTGCATTATGTGCAACATTGTTTTCGCATTTTCTATGATCAGCTAAATGAGGGAGATATACAAATGGATCAGCATTGGATATGGTCAGATGGTTGTGCAGGCCAGTTCAAAAATTCCCGAGTCTTTCAATGGATGAGTATGTTACATAAGACTTACGTTTTGCCACATATATGGAACTACTTTGAGACTGGGCACGACAAAGGTGAGCATGATGGGGCTGGTGCATGCATCAAGACCGCACTATGAAGGGAGGAGATGAGGTTTACCAGAAACCCCCATATCAAAGATGCATAATCCATAGTTCAATGGTTCTCTACAACAATGTCAGACCGAACTAAAGTGCAACATACATCAACAGGGGTAGGAAGGCTAGTTAAGAAAGTTTGGCACGTGGTTGACATAGATCGATCCCATTCCTATAGTTGCGGAACATTAAAAGGAACACATGGACACAAAAACTTGCTTTCTTTCGCAACCCTTGTAGTAGTGGTGAATGGGATGAATGCAAATGCATGGATTGGGTTCATGATTGGGATGGTGTGTTACTTGCAATAGACCCACATGTAGTCATTGAAACAAGCCACTTAGAGAAGGGTCAGTCAACGATTTCGATAGACTATGACCATATCTCAGATCTTGTACAACCAGGACACATATATATAGCTTTTTCCCTGAAATACAATTAATGGGGCACATATTATTGGTTGGCACGATGCATTAGAGGTAAGCAAATCTTGAACGGATCATTGATTGATGATGAAGGAAATTAATTTCCTATTGGTTCAATGGTGGTTGAGGGTTAATATCTTACACTAGATGGAAAATCAAGAAGAACTAGTGGGCAAGTATTCATGGATTACAGACCAGGTTCTGTGGTCTATCACTTCACAAACTTGATTGTTGGCACAAACATCCATATATAGAAAATGTCAAACAAGAACTCAACCAAGGTACGTTACTTCTTGCCTCATTTAGAGCACAAGATATTGATGGAAGAAATTAGCAACAGAGAGTATCCAAATGGCTATATTGAATGAGATTGGGTAATTGCACTTACACTGCACTTGGGTGAAACCCTAGTTTGCGTAATCTAGCCTGGATGCATGCCTGGGCCGTGCAGAGTCAGGGGGGAGGCCACCCTAGCAATAATAATGTTCCATAATCCAAATGGAATCGACGGTTCATCCATCAGATCCCTGGTAAACGTTCTATCACGAGTTGCAGTAGGCCTGCAAAATCCATTCAGGGATGCTTGGCCCAATTCAAGGTCATGGTCCAAAAACCAAATCGGGTGGTGATTTCCAAATTCGTCAGCTCCTAGATGTTTGTTTGGGAATGGCCTCCATGGGAACGTTGCCTCTGACTACCCAGCATAGGGTTTTGCAAGGTCGGTGCACCATTTCCAGGGTTGCATGGACCCCACTAGGGAGAAACCCTGATTTTCAAAATATGTCCTAGAGGCATGCCCGATCCGTGTGAAGTGGGGTGGGAGGCCACCCTAGCCATAATCTGAACCCCCATTCAACGTTCTATGGCGAGTTACAATAGGCCCACAAAATCCATTCAGGGACGCCTGGCCAATTCAAGGCTGGGGTCCAAAAACCAAACTGGGCGGTGATTTTCGATTCCATCAGCTCCTAGAGGTGTGTTTGGGAATGGCTTCCATGGGAAAGACACCCTCAGCTTCTCAGCACAGGGTTTTTCAAGGCTAGTGCCCTGTTGTCAGGGTTACATGGACCTCATTTTCATGCAACTTTCAACTCGACATAACTCAGCAACCAGAGGTCAGATCGATGAGTTGTCGACTCTGTTGGTCTCCTGGCATGCCATTACCTCTAGTGAGCCCTCTCCACTATGTTTTCATGGCCCAATGACTTCATTGTACATTAGCTTTATAAACTAGGGTTTGGCTTAGTTTCCTTCAATGCAACTCCTACATTGGTGGGTCAACTCTGTAAAACCCTCCACCGTGCCAGTCTTGGTAATGTTCCCATATTGGCACTTCCCATACACACTTGTCAGAGCCAACGAAATGCAATCTTACTGCTCCGTTTTGTTTTTCGCTCCTAAACCGAGAGTCAACAAGTGTCCCTGAAAGACATTTTCATGTGACTTTCAACTCGACATAACTCAGGAACTGGAGGTTGGATCGATGAGCTATCGAATCTGTTGGTATATTGGAATGCCATACTTCTAGTGGGACCTCTCCACCATGTGTACATAGATTAGTGACTTCATTGTGCATCCATTTCGTAAACTAGGGTTTTGCTCAATTTCCTTCAATGCAATTCTCGCATTGGTGGGTCAACTCTGCAAAACCCTCCACCGTGCTAGTCTTAGTAGTGTTCCGATATTGACATTTCAGATACACACTTATCGGAGCCAATTGCATGTAATATTTATGCTTCGTTTGGTTTTTTGCTCCTAGACCAAGAGTCAGCAAGTGTCCCTCAATGACATTTTCATGTGACTTTCAACTCGACATAACTCAACAACTAGAAGTCAGATCAACGAGCCGTTGAATTCGTTGGTCTCCTAGCTTGCCATTACCTCTAATGGTCCCTCACCACTATGTTTGCATGGTCGAGTGACTTCATTGTGCATCGATTTCGCAAACTAGGGTTTTTCTCAGTTTCCTTCAATACAACTCTCACATTGATGAGTCAACTGTGCAAAACCCTCCACCGTGCTAGTCCCTGTAGTGTTCCCATATTGGCATTTCCCATACACACTTGTAGGAGGCAACGCCATGCAATATTTGAGCTCCGTTTGGTTTTTCTCTCCTGAACCGAGAGTCACCAAGTGTCCTTGAACGACATTTTCATGCGACTTTCAACTCAACATAACTTGACAACCGGAGGTCGGATCGACAAATCGTCAACTTTGTTGGTGTTCTAGCATGTCATTACCTAGAAACTAATAGACCATATACCTAGAATCTATGTACCTACACTACAACAAAGAAACTAGAGTTTCATGAATTACAAGTAGAAACACATAATTGTATGAATTAGAAGTAAAAACTCATACATGAATTACAAGTATATAGCCAATTAGGGTTTCATGGATTGAAATAAATTCCCATACATAGAGATGCTGTGTTATTTTAGTTTCTCTTATGTAGAACCACTTAGACCATATACTTAACCTACAAGAGAAAATAGCAAAAAGACTAGGGTTTCACGAATTACAAACCATAAACCTAAAAACTAGTGTTTATAAAGTTACACATATAACTACAAACTAGGGTTTTATAAAATAGAAATTCACATACATAGAGATCATGTGCTATGTTAGTCTCACTTATGTAGAAATACTTAAGCCACCTACCTAAGCTACATGCATAAATAGAAAAAAAACTAGGGTCTCATGAACTACAAACCATGGGACTCTTAAACCAAATCAATTTTCCAGTCAAGTAAAATGTCTTATGACAGTCATTAGAGGAAATTTCAACTCAAAATGGGCCTTTTAACTTTTATTCAAATTCCATGTCATCATGTGTTAGCCAATGAAATTGCTTTAAATTTGAAATACCGTATAGGTCTTAAACACTTTTTTAATATAAATTTGGGGATAGGTATCATAAAAAAAACTACTTTTTTTGTTTGTATTTTTGACATATCTCCCTGTGTTTTTACTCAAATTTCGATTGGGAGAGCTCGTTGGATGCGGAATTTAATTCTGCATCCAACAAGTACCCACTCGGGATACTTTTGACAGACCCTGCTACCCCAAAAACAAGAAATACCTGAAAAAATGGAATGATGACATCAGCATTCCATTTTTTCAGGTATTTCTTGTTTTTGGGGCAGCGGGGTCCGTAAAAAGTATGCCGAGTGGGTACTCGTTGGATGCGAAATTAAATTCCACATCCAACGAGCTCTCACGATTTAAATTTGAGTAAAAACACAAGGATATATGTCAAAAATACAAATAAAAATGTAGTTTTTTTCTTTTCTTCCTCCAAAATTAATAAATATTATTTTATTATTTTAACTATTATTTTATGAATTCATTTTAGGAGGCCCATTTTGAGTTGAAATGTCCTCTAATGCCAAGATCTAATTTCCAGTCAAGTAGGAATGATAACAAGTATATTCACTTGGCGTTTAATGACACAATGACTAGCAAGCAATTCAAGGCCTTTTCTTGTATTTTTCCAAGTTATGGATGTTTATATACCACTGTCAAATTTGTTTAAGTATGGCTGGGAATGATTGTTTAGAGACAGTCCCTTTAGGGTGTCTTTGTGCCACTTTAAATTGGGTTTTGGACAAATTTGAGGAGAGGCGTTAGTGAGTGGGTAAGATAGGAAGGCAAGGAAGTGACCTTAGGCTAGGATAGGTGGGTAAGAAGGCTATTAGGACTTCCCTAAATAGGATATTACAGTCAAGAATTAGGCAATCTGAGAGGAATTTAAAGGACAAAATAATGACGAAGTTAGTCTTCTGTTGGGGTCTTAGCATGATAGGAGGTTATAGATATGGATAAGGGAAAAGTTAGGGTAGCTTAGGACGAGTTAGTGGTGTTCTAGGGGTGTCCAAAATGGATATTACAGGCAAAGATATAGGGTGATTCATGGGGGTCTAAGTAGTTTGGAAATGAAAGGAATAAGCCTTGCTTTAGAGAGAGGGAAAGGTAGGACTCCAGGGAAAGGTTATTAGCAAGGGTTAGGCTATAATAGAATGGTTTAGGTGTGTTTTATGGATTCCTAATAGGTATTATTACAGTCTAGTTTTATAGACATTCCTATGGTTAGTAAAATTTATAAAATGGAGTAGAAGGCCTATTGATATGGACAAGGTAAGTCTAAAACACATGTAATAAATTTTTATCTTCTTTTCACTATGATGCTTGCATGGTAACTATGGCCTAAATATAGGTTTGATACTCTCTATGCATTCCTTTCCCATCCTTTCCTTCATTCCTTCATCTATTGCATGTTAATTTATTCTTATCAACTCTAGGCATAAGCCTATTATAGAGCCTCTTTCTCTCATGATTTTTTAAAGATGAGTTGTGGAAGATGAGCTATGTTTTACTTATTTCACTATGGTTTATAAAAGGAGTGGTAATGAAGATCTAACCCTAGCTTATGTGAAGTAATCCATGCTTAATATTTGAAGTATTTCATTTGATTAGTCTATAAAGAATTTGTGACATATGAATACAATCCTAGGCGTGCTCATATACGAACAAAAAGATACTTTATAAGAGGCCACAAGAGATAGTTAGGTAGGGTTGGTGTTAGGGTTTCCCTCATAGGTTTAAGGTTTCATCATTGATTCTAAACCCTATGTTATGCATGTTAACTCCAAAAAACCATTTGGGTTATGGTTTCCTCATTGATTATAAATCCTAGGTTATGCATTCTAACCTTTAAACTTCAGTTAGGGTTAGGGTTTCCTCATTGATTATAAACCCTTGGTTATGCATGATAACCCTTAAATCATTAAAATTGCAACAAGTACAATAGATCGTTAAAATTGCAAGTGCTCAACAATAGAATAACAAATATGTATGTATTCAATGAGAGTAAGAAATGTCAACTTCGTCTTCAAATGATATGAATTTCCAAATTTATCAAAATCAATGTTTCCCAAGTAGATGTAACAAATGCAAGCCAACACTAGTCATGTTCAATATGATTCTCAACTCATCAATACTATGAAATTTCCATTCCATCAAATGGTAAGAGAAGATCATTCTAATATCAATTTCTAGCTTGCAAAATGAGACAATAATTACTATGTAAATACCAAAGGCAAACAAGTGCTTTGTATTGCAATTTGGATAATGAATAAGACTGCCAAACCAATGATAACTCTCAGCCAAGTATGACTGTCCCAAAATGTTACTTCTAGTCAAAGTAAAGATGCAATAGCTATGTCAATTTCGAGTTTACAATTAGGAAGACAATTGTTAGGTAAACGCAAGTGGACTACAAGTATTTTCAATTCCAACTTGGTCAATGAATGGGACTCTCAAACTAAATGTATTTTCTATCCAAGACAAATTTTACTATGAGTGTACCATATAGTAATTTCCAGTCAAGCCAAAAGTGCCAACAAGTACCTCTATGATAGTCCTTAACGAATATGGTATATTGTACATGTTTTTTAGAGGTCTTTTTGGTATTTCAGTAGAGAAAATGTACTTGTAGATCACTGTCAAAACTTCTTATGTATGGCTAGAAATGTCAATGATATACACAGGCCTCTAGGATTGTGTATCTATAACAAAGGAAGGTAACATAGAGGGGGGAGAGTATAGGTGTTAGTATGTTGGTTCAACAGGAGTTAGGGTTCAACAAAGGGCTAGATGACATTCTTCATGAAATTCACCTTGAGGAGAGTTGTGAGAGAAGAAGGCTAGGGATTATGGCATTTGAGGAACCCTAAGGTTACTTGGTGTGCTCGTTGTAATGATTATTTTTGGAATGAGTGACCAAATTTAGTTAGAATTCATTCTTATCTAGGAGTTGTTGGTAGCTAGGGTTTCAGAGAGCTTGACTTTTAGAGTCCTAGGAGGGATGCTGAGGCTAGAGAAGGAGTTTTGAAAGGGGGTGAAGATATGATCCTATAGGTCGAGGATAGGAGTATGAGATTCCAATATTAGTGTTAGGAAATGAGAGAGGAGAGATGGAAAGGCAAGCGATTAGGTTAGGATATGGAGAAGGGAGGAAGGCTTTGGAAGGGTAGAAAGCTAGGGTTTTAGGTTAGGTGTCTAGTTAGGTCTAGGTACTTAGGGTTTAGGTCTGCAATAACAAGAATGAAGCTAGGTATGACAAGCCAAGACAACAAATGGAAGGGACAAGGGGTGAAGGGAGTCTTGGAAAAATAGAAAAAGATCTCAATAAAATTATTTGGTAGCAAGAAGAATACTTCACGGAAAAATTTGCTAGATTGAAAAATTATTTGCACTATGTTTTACAAGATAAGGTATTTGGTATTTAAAAGTATCATTGTTATTGTACACGTTTATGCAGTTGTGTATTTTTTGTTAACTAACCTACGATGTTAAATTTTTTATGCATTTTATTGTGAACATACAAACTTTATTGCTTCATCAACAATAAGTATTGCAAGTGCACCAACTATAAAGTACTACTACATTCGACATAATGTATGCAAAAATATAATAAAAGGAAAAGTAATATAAAGAACTGCAAAATGATATATTAATATACATGAATTTCCAATCATATACAGTAGTAGTAAAAAAATGGAAAATCATTCCCAATGTCTATAGAATGGCAACTCGTGCCCTATACAAAATATGGCTGTTGATGTATTTGTAACTTTAGAATGTATTCATCTATGTATCTTATGTATTGTAACCCAATGTTTATTTCGGGATGTATCTATTATGTAATTGAGTCATGTTTTCATGCCCCGATGTTCTGATTGGGAGAATCAACAATGTAAACAAGTCATCTCAGGTCATAGTGGGTAACCCTCTTATTGTCTAAGGGTTAAAGTCCTCGTAGTTTTGGGGCACTAGGGTTATTAGACTCTCCTAGTAAAGGTCGGCCCTAGTAGGGTTTTAGTCATGTCAGGATTAGTATAAATAGATCCGGGGTCTCTATTTAGAACACATCACTCACACACTCAAGTGTAGTGCATAGTTGAGGAATGAGAAGACACTGGGGCTAGACAAGAAGAAGATTATTGTTGTCGAGAGTGCATCTTACTGTTTTGGGGTTTTACATCTTGTGCTGATTCTATCTCTGAGGAAGTTGCGGGGTTTTCTCCATTTATGGTTTCCCCGATGAAAAAAACTGTGTTCATTGTCTCTTGTGTTTGATTGATGTACTTGTTGTTCTCTCAGTAAAGATCCTAACATAATGCTAGCTTAATGTTGAAAAACTAACATGGTATCATAGCTAACCTGAGAAGAAGACACTATGTAGCTGCGGGAACTAGGGATTCTTAGTTTGTGGATATTCCTCCACATATTTTCAGCAAAAGTAAGATGGAATAACTCTCCTCCTTAGGGTGCATCTTTCTATTGAAGTAGAATCCAATTCTGAGGTTTTTCAGTTTTGGACTTGTCACTACTGTCAAAAATTAGGGTTTTTCATAGAAGTGGAATTTTTCAGTGAGCCCAGGCCTGGATTGATCTACTCCCCAAAATCAAAGTTAGGGAAAAATTTCAAGGCATTTGGGTTGACAGAACTATGGAAAACCAAAACCCTAATCTACTCCTGAACCAGCTCTGCAGAATTTCAACTCAAGTTTCAGATCTGACATCTTGAACCTGGTAAGATATAAAATATTTTGTATTTCCATTTGAGGTTCTCAGTTAAGATGTCTCATCATACCAAGCTTGATGGAAATCTTGAGGGGGATGATAACTTCCGAGCCTGGAAGTATAGGATCTCCCTAGTGCTGGAAGAAAATGAGTTAGACTCCTAGATCCATGCAGAGGTTCCAGTTCCAGAGGGAGATGAGGAAAAGGCCTTGCATGAGAAGAAGATGGTTATGGAAAAGAGGATCATTGCTAATTCTATCAAGGATCACCTTATCCCACAAATGTCCTCTCTCAAGACACCTAAAGCTATGTTTGATGCCCTAACCAAATTGTTTGAAGGGAAGAACATAAACCAGAAGATGACCCTGAGAAACCAACTAAATAATGTGAAGATTCAGAATGAAGAAACAATCCATTCTTACTTCATAAGAGTTTCTCAGATCAAAGAGAAACTAGAAGCAGTTGATGAAGAAGTGGAAAATGCAGAGATTGTGATGACTACCTTGAATGGCCTTCCTAGGTCATGGGATTCTTTCGTCCAAGGAATCTGTGCTAGAAAGAAGTTAGTCAAGTTCAGAATATTATGGGAAGAGTGCTCTCAAGAAGATGCTCAGATAGCAGCTCAAGAAGAGAAGATGGGAAGTGAATACCAAGATCTCATGGTACACTCCAAGTCTCACTCCAAGTAAAACAAAAGAAGACCTCATAGCTCCAGAGGTAAGCACTCTCACAAAGATAACACTAGAAAATATGTATATAGGATCATATGCTATACATGTGATGAAGTCGGACACTATGCAAGGAATTATCCTATCAAACAGAAGATAATGAAGAACAACAACAAAAGAAGACATCATGCTCATGCTGCAGAGGATGATGAACCATCTAGGAAGAGATCCAGATATGAAAGCGAAGATTATTCAAGCGAGGATGAATATGTTCTAATATCCGCTCTCATAGGTAACATTACTCATGTAAGTGATGATTGGCTTATAGATAGTGGGGCTTCCAAACATATGATTGGATTCAAGGAACCCTTTGTGAGACTGTCAGAACATGAATCACCTCACAAGGTAAAGCTAGGAGATGACTACCAATATCCAATAAAAGGTAGTGGGGAATCTTCCTATAAATTAGACTCTGGAAAATATCTAAAAATGAAAGAAGTATTGTTTGTGCCAGGACTCAAGAAGAACCTTCTCTCCATATCAGCATTAGATGCAAAAGGAATGTGGGTTGCATTCATAGATGGTTAAGTCATCATGTGGCCAAAAGGAAATACTATTGATGATGCGGTAGTGATTGGAGAACAAGAAGGAGGATTGTACAAATTAAAGGGCATTCTAGAACAAGCCTTGGTCCATGAAGTAGTAGAGCCAAGTGAACTTTGGCATAGAAGGCTTGCACATGTGCATTACAGAGCACTACCTATTGCAAGCAAAGCTGTCAAAGGTCTTCCAAAAATCCAAGCAAAACATGATGGGGTTTGCAAAGGATGTGCGAAAGGAAAGAATACAAAGAAGACATTTCCAAGCAGCGAAAGCAAAGCAAAAGGAATATTGGAAATCATCCACTCCGATGTATGCGGTCCTATGTCATCAAACTCTTTAAGCGGGTATACATATTATGTTTCTTTTATTGATGACTTTTCTAGGAAGACATGGGTTTACTTCATGAAGAACAAAGATGAATTATTCAGTAAGTTCAAGGAATTCAAAGCCTTAATGAAGAACCATACTGAAAAGAATATCAAGACCTTTCGATCAGATAATGGTGGAGAATTCACTTCAAATGAATTCAAAGAGCTATGCAAAGAATCAGGGATTAAGAGGGAGTTGTCCACTCCTTATAATCCACAATAGAATGGGATTGTGGAATGGAAGAACAGAACTATCATGGAAGTTGCAAAAGCAATGCTTCATGATCAAGACCTTCCTATGCATCTTTGGGCGGAAGCTGCTAGAACAACGGTGTATGTACAGAATCGTACTCCACATAGAGTACTCGAGAACAAGACTCCTGAAGAAGTCTTCTCCGGCAAGAAACCATAATTCAGCCATCTCAGAATATTCGGTTGTCCTGTGTACATCCACATTCCAAAAGAGAAGAGGACTAAATTAGATCCTTCAGGAAAGAAGGGTATATTTGTGGGATAATATAAAAGATCGAAGGCTTACAGAATATATTTCCTAGGATACAAGAAGATTGAAATCAGCAAGGATGTGACATTTGATGAAGACACAGCTTACAACAAATCCAGAAAGAGACATGCTGAAAAACATGAAGAAGCAGAAGCACCCAGAATTCATGATACAACCATGAATGAAGAAACTCGAGAAGAAGATCGAGAATTTGAAGAACCACAAAGACCTGTAGATCCACCTCTCGAAACGAATCCTCATAAGAGGAAATATACTTGGGTACAAGAACTTATCCAAGGTGCGAAAAGATATGGGTCTCTAGAAGAGAATTCCAAAGAAAGAAAGAGGACCAGATCCTGTTCCGGGTATGTAGATTTAATATGTGATTTAATTGATAAAGAACCTTCCAGTTATGAAGAAGCGGCATAACGAAAAGAATGGAAGGATTCTATGATCAAAGAGTACCAATCGATCATGAAGAATGATGTTTGGGATGTTGTCCCAAGACTAGATGGGAAGTCAGTTGTAACTTCCAAATGGATCTACAAGATCAAACATGCTGCAGATGATAGCATTAAAAAATACAAGGTAATATTTGTATCTCAAAGTTTCTCTCAGAAAGTGGGAATAGACTATGAAGAAACCTTTACACCTGTAGCCAGATACACTTCCATCAGATCAGTACTTGCTTGTGATGAAATGGAAGATACACCAGATGGATGTCAATACTACTTTCTTAAATGGTGTAGTGGAAGAGGAAGTGTATGTAGAACAACCACTTAGCTTTGAGACACATGGCAGGGAGTCTCATGTATGTATATTGAAGAAATCCTGGTACAGTTTGAAACAGGCACCCAGAGCATGGTACGACATAATTGATAGCTTTCTTCCAGTTTGGGCTTTACCAAGAGTAAAGAAGATTCCAACCTTTACTAAAAGGTTGAAGATGGCAACCCAGTGATGCTTCTAGTATATGCAGATGATCTGTTTGTGACAGGTATGGATGGGTTGATTACTGATATGAAGAGAAAGCTTGTTGACGAGTTCGAGATGAAGGACTTGGGTATGATGCATTATTTTCTAGGCATGGAGGTGTGGCAGAGTACGGATGGAATATTCCTTGGATAAGGGAAGTATGCACTAGAGATCTTGAAGAGGTTTGGGATGATGGACTGCAAGACTATGGCCACACCTATGGCATCGAACCTGAAGCTATTGAGTAATGTTTCATCAGAGTCATTTGATGCTACAATGTATCATCAGATGATTAGATCATTGATGTACCTGACGAACACGAGACCAGACATTTGCTTTGCTGTGAACACCTTGAGCTAGTTCTTGACAAATCCGAGAAATGTTCACTTGATTGCTGCAAAGCATATTCTGGGGTACCTAAGGGGTACAACTGATTATGGGCTCAAGTACGATGTTAATCAGAAGATTAACCTAGAGGGTTATGTGGATTCAGATTGGGCAGGCAGTGTCATCGATAGGAAGAGCACTTCATGGTGTTGCTTTAGTATGGGATCAGGTATGATCTCTTGGTTTAGCAGGAAGCAATCCTATGTGGCACTGAGTACAGCTGAAGCAGAGTATGTTGCAGCTTGTTCAGCTAGTTGTGAGGAAGTAGGGCTGTGGAAGCTACTATATGATTTATTTGATCTCCAGATGGATGCTACTTGTATACATTGTGACAACCAGAGTTGCGTGAAGTTGTCAGAGAATCCAGTGTTCCATGACAAGTCAAAGCACATCAATATTAAGTATCACTATATCAGCGATATGGCACAGAGAGGAGTAGTGAAGCTCTGGTATGTTGCGATGGAGGAATAGATAGCTGATGTGTTGACGAAGCCATTGGCCAGAGTGAAGTTCAAGTACTTCAGGGAGAAGCTTGGTGTTCTCTAGATTGAGGTTTCCTCCAAGGGAAAGTGATGAGTCCCAAAGCCATTTTGATGAGCAGGTCAGATGTAAGGGCTGAGCCATTCTGTCATGGTGATAGGATTCAGTTCCTTCCATGTCATATATGAGTGCTAAGATCCAAAGCCATTCTGACGAGCAGGTCAGATGTAAGGGCTGAGCCATTCTATTATGGTGAGAGGATTCAGTTCCTTCCATGTCAGATATGAGTGCTGGCCATTCTGTTGAGTAGGACAGATGTAAGGGAAACTACCACTCTCTGGGAGAGTGGAGGCACCTGGTCCGTTACCAGGTAGCTCAGTCTGGGACTGGGGGCCATTCTGTCATGGTGAGAGGATTTAGTTCCTTCCAAGTTAGATGTGAGTGCAATCCTTTCTAGCAATGGTGAGAGGATTCAGTTCCTTCCAGGTCAGATATAAGTGCTAAATCCTTTTCACAGATGTTAGTGATGTGATGTCCTATCATGCTGGTGAATGTGAGTGCTGGGCATTTCTGATGTGATTGTAGGTTACTACATTATCAGATGTGAGTGTTGGGCATGCCTTTCTGATGAGTAGGTCAGATGTAAGTGCTGGGTGAAGACCTACCTGATGGCTAGGCTTACAACCAGCATGAAGGAAGGTTGGCTCTATAGAACTTCCTATGATGAGATAGCACACATGATGATGGCTAGATGAGATCCAGATCGAGCTATGATCCAGATCCAGTTATGATGACTCCGAGAGATCCAGATCGAGTGATGATCCAAAGCGAGTGATGATCCATATCCAGTCCAGTGATGATGATCCAGATCGAGTGATGATCCAAATCCAGTGATGTTGATCCAAATCCAGTGATGATGTCCCATGATGATCCAGATCGAGAGATGATCCAGATTCAGTGATGATGATCTAGATCGAGAGATGATCCAGATCCATTAATGATGATCCAGATTGAGAGATGATCTAGATTCGAAGAATGAAGATGACTTGAAGACTCAAAAGACTCAAGATGTAGATGACAAGATGATCCAGTTGATACAAAGAAGAAGACCGGTGCTAAAAATTGTGTCGAAAGAATACCTTCCTAGTTAAGAGGGAGCGTTGATGTATTTGTAACTTCAGAATGTATTCATCTATGTATCTTATGTATTGTAACTTGATGTTTATTCTGGGATGTATCTATTATGTAATTGAGTCATGTTTTCATGCCCCGATGTTCCGATCGGGAGAATCAATAATGTAAACAAGTCATGTCAAGTCATAGTGGGTAACCCTCCGATTGTCTAAGGGTTAAAGTCCCTGCAGTTCTGGGGCACTGTGGTTATTAGAATCTCCTAGTGGAGGTCTGCCCTAGTAGGGTTTTAGTCATGTCGGGATTAGTATAAATAGAGAGATGGGGTCTCTATTTAGAACACATCACTCACACACTCAAGTGTAGCGCATAAATGAGGAAGGAGAAGACAATGGGGCTAGACAAGAAGAAGATTACTATTGTCGGGAGTGCATCTTACTGTTTTGGGGTTTTACATATTATGCTGATTCTATATTTGAGGAAGTTGCAGGGTTTTCTCTATTTATGGTTTCCCCAATGAAAAACACTGTGTTCATTGTCTCTTGTGTTTGATTGTTGTACTTGTTGTTCTCTCAGTAAAGATCCGAACATAATGCTAGCTTAATGTTGAAAAACTAACAATGGAAACTCGTGCCAAAATGCCACATCATGGCTAGTGTACATAGGAGAGTCTCTCAATCCTCCTACCCACCCTCGGAGGTCCCAGGTGCACCTCCAAAATTGATCTTCCTTTTCTTCTAGATAGAGGAAGCTCAGTTCTTCTAGATGCTTCGACCACCTCCCCTTGGGCTCTGAAATGATGGGTGAATGTGGATGGATGGTGTATCGTGGCCGGAGGGGGGATGGTGGAAACATGGGAAATTGTAAGGGAGGGGGTGGATGGTTGGGGCAGGGGGGAGTGAGCGAAGGTTGTGACGAAGAAGGGGGAGCTGGATGGAAGTGTGGTGGTGGATGGGAGGCAAGGGATGGATGGAATGGGGTGGGGAGGGATGTAGGGAAAGGGATATGTATGCCAGGGGCTGCATCTGGCATATATGGTGGGAAAAAGGTAGTCGATGGAGAGATAGTGACATCGACGTGCCTATGTACTCGAACCTGCATACATATTCATGGCCTCATATATTAGTACATAATAAATGTAACTATACAAATCTAAGCCATGAAAATTGAAAATAAATTTATACTTTATTACACGATACCTGCTCATGAGGGGATTTGTTGATCCCCGACGGGGATGGCTGGTCACTCACTCCTGCGGACACCTGTGCAAACACAACAATATTTAGATTAAATTACTAAATATTAACTACATTGGATGAAAATATTAACTACTAACATTAAATTTAATTACTGAAAGAAAAATAATTGTGTGTATGGTGTCATGATGTCCTCTGCAGCTGCCATGGATCCATCTAGGTTGAAGGAACCAATGTCCTCCCACCCGGGTGTTGGAGACTCAGCACTGAATAGTTTTACATTGAAACAAATCAAGTCATCAACATCTTATTCTAAGTTAAATTTATTATAAATTATGAGATTGCTAACATATAATCAATACTTGAACATTAAATAAAACAATAACTAACCTGGTGTGGGTATCTCTCTGTGGCGTCCTCCTGCATGGTAACATGGCATGGATTCCCAACACGAGAACAACGATGTGGCACTGGTCCCATCGAGCTCGATGGATAATCTTGGATACCACATGTAGCTGCTCTCCCTCACCCACCACCAATAAACCGTGCAGAGGTGTGTCTCTTGGGGTGGTCTTGCTCGCTCTGTGAGGACATAGCCAGAAATATGGTATGTCTGAGAAGGTGTTGTGTGGCACATCTAACAAACTCATGGATCTCATCTAGCCTGATATTTAACCTAGGGGTTGACGAATCCGGTTTGGCTCTTGCCTAGGTGTAGGCGATCCTTTGAGTGGGTTCCAGTGGGCATGAGGTCAATCTTGGTCTGATCCAAAACCGACGCCCTAGAACTTGGTGATGTCGAAGTAGTTCACATGGAACCCTAAGACAAACTCAGCCCACAGTTTCCTGAGAAAATACTGTGGGACCTTGACATTGTTTCATGGAGGCTTGTAAAAAACCATGAACCATCTCTTCCTCCAGTTTTCTCGCCATGGATGGTAATTACACCTGTCCATGTAAACTCACCTCTTCCTCACATTTGGAGGCTGTCCTGTTCTAGGATCTGTAAACTTTCTCCACAGTTGGGATTTTGTGATATTCAAGTTTTTTATATCCTCTTTGGAGATACCAATGACATAATTTTCTCTCATTCGAGCCTTATATTGGCTCAAATTTGTTATCTTGTTGTGGGAAATGTTTATTGTCTTTATTATGTTTTCTAGTGATGTGGCAAGGGAAACCCGAGAGGACTCCCTGGTGTTCTTCAGTTCATCACTCAATATTCTTAACTAGTTTAAATCCCCATGTAATTCATCTTCGGGGTTTTCTGGTGGTTCACCAAATCCATCTTAGGGGTTTTCTTCATTTAATTCGGGGTTTATTAGGTCCTTTGATTGGTTTGTTTCACTCCTTTATTGGGATGGTTTATTGGTATTTGTCATTACACTACTAGATTTTGATCCAAAATCCGACGGTTTTTTCCGACGGCGCGTGGTTTTTTTCTTTTAACCATGCCAAAAATCAGAAAGATTAATTTTTTTTTTGAAATGGTGGGGATAAGTGTCGCTTAAGCGACAGCAATGCTCCTAAGTGTCTCTTAAGCGACGGCACTAAAATTTCTATCCTCCTAAGTGTCGCTTAAGCGACGGATAGCTTCCTAAGTGTCGCTTAAGCAACGGCTCTAAAATTGCTTGATTTTTAGGGTGGTGATGTGCCTACATTGAATTATTACTCCAATGCTCTATTTAATGTGAATTATCCCTTCATTTGTATATGTATCTCTA
>LPNX010662629.1:244357-351240 GCA_001517045.1 Pseudotsuga menziesii | reverse complement strand
TTTTGTTAAATTTCAAAAAACACACTTGAAAATAGAAATTAAAAATATTTTACAACAAAGATAATTCAAAGGCCCCAAAAAATGTCTGAAAATGAAAATTTTTGATACTGGCATCAACCATTTTTGAAACGGGGGTAAAAATAGCTACTAAAATTAGGAGAGAGAAAAATGAGAACTGTGTCGAGTTCTCGTTTCATAGTATAAGTGGTTTGACCTTGAGTTATTACTTAAGTGATATCTAGGTGCTAGCTAAGATCTTGAAGCTGATTGCGATGTTGATGTTGTTCTATGTGAACTAGAGCCATTGTTGGGATCTTTATCTTCATCAAAATATTTCATTTCAAATTTTCGTTGTTGATGTAGATTTTCATTCCAAATCCATTCTTCATCTTCATGAAACTTGACATCTCTGCTGATTATAGTACCTTTTGTGATAGGATTATACAACTTGTATGCTTTTTATTTCTCATTATCTCCCACAAAATAAATCTTTCTCCTTTATTATTTAACTTCTTCCTATTTTTATTAGGAACATGTGCATATGCAATACACTCAATGACACTTAAATTAGAAACATTATACTTTTTATTACTCCATGCTTCCTATGGTATTTTATCCTTAACACTCTTTATGGGGGAACAATTCAAAACATTTACTGCACAAGCTACAACTTCATACACTTATTTATTTTGTAGATGTTTCACTTTCATCATGCTTCTTGCCATTTCTATTATTGTTCTATTTTTCTTTTTGCAATACCTTTATTTTGTGCTATATAGCTAGTTGTAAATTACCTTTTGATCCCATTTATTTTGGAAAAACTCAAGCAATCATTGGATGCAAATTATTCTCCTCTATATGTTCTTAGAATGTTAATGTAGTGTCCACTTTTCTTTTCAACCATTACTTTAAACTGCTTAAATATTTCAAAATCTTTTGATCTGTGTTTCAAGAAATATACCCAAGTTTTCCTGGAATAATCATATATGAAAGTTATGAAATACAAGCTATTCCCAATAGAAGGTGTATGCATATATCCACACGAATCTAAATGCACAATTTCAAGCGGAGCTCTTACTCTATATGAATTACCAACAACAAATGATTCTCTATGTTGCTTACCAAGAATTCACCCTTCACAAAGTTTGTTTGGTTGTTCAATCAACAACAAACCATTCACCTTGTTTTTTCTATGAAACAAATTTAGAACACTAAATCTTAAATGACCAAACATGAAATGTCATAACCATGACTAACTTGATAGGACTTCTTTGAAATAAAAAAACAAATCGTTTTGCAACCTTAACAGGAACATCTTGGTTTGTGTCATTTGGAATTTTGCAATTAGTGTTCTATGTGAATCAAAGATCTCACAAGCATCATTTTCAAAATAGACTTTATATCCCTTTTGTAGTAGTTGTCTAATGCTAATTAGATTGTGTTTGAGATTAGGGACATAATACGCATTTGGAATGTGTTTCTTTTCACCTTGATTAGTTTCAAATTTTATGATACCTTTCACGAAAACTACTTTGTTATCATCTCCCAATTTTACTTCCAAGTGCACAAATTCATCTATGTTTGCAAGCATATCCTTGTTTCCACTCATGTGGTTACTACAGCCACTATCTAAAAACCATACTTCTTTTGATCTTTCTTGTGTACTATTACAAGTAATAAACATTGAATTACTATTTTCATATTGATTTTCTCTTTAGAAATTTGCATTCTGCATATTCATATCAAACTGCCTCTTGCTACATTCAAGTCCATAATGATAGTTTTTTTTACAATAGTGGCATTGGATATGTGATTTGTCATACCTTTGTCCTTGGTCATGAAATTCAAGAGGATTTATGCCACCTCTACCTCTTATGCTTGGAAATAAATTGGAATTTTCTCCTTCTTCATGAGAGTTCTCTAATATTCCACCTTTATTGAAATTGTTGATTCTTCCTCTTCCAAATCCTCTTTAACCTCTATTAGTAATTCTTCCACCTCTTCGTTTGTTGCCATCATGAACGTGTGATTTGAATGCATTTTCCATTAAGAAACTACTTGACCTATTGAGTCTTTGTTCATGGGTTTGTAAAGAACCCATAAGACCACCAATCTAAACTTGAGACAAATATTTAGATTCTTCAATAGATGCAACAATTGGGACAAATCTAATAGGAATACTCCTCAAAATAATTTCTACAACTTTTTTATCATCCAAGGTATCTCCATGAGACTTGATGTGATTTACTATACTTAGAGTGCACCAGTAAAACAATCATTTATTGTCTTGGAATTTGACATTTGCAAACTTTCAAAATCTCTTCTAAGAATTTGCAATCTTACCAACTTGACTTTTCTAGTACCTTGGTAATATTTTTGTACATTTCCCCATGTATGCTTGGACCTTGTAGTTGTTGCAACCTGTGTGAAAATCGATTGTTCCATTTCTTGTTGTATTAAAAACAACACTTTGGCATCCTCCTTCTTAGTCTCTTTGAGAAGATCATTTTTTTCTTATCATAAAGAATTATATCTTCCTTGATCTGGTGGCTTAGAAATCAATTCTTCCCTTCCATGATTATGCTCTTGCAAAACTAGAATTTGCACCTCCACAACTAGCATATGGTCTTCCACAACCAGTATCTCCACAACCTTGATCTAATACCAATTTGTAGGTAGAGAATGAAAGGAGAAAACTAAAAACACAAGAACTGAAAATGCAATAAGATAGAAAATATGAGCAAATAAGAGTTGCTACTCAAACTTTTATTAAGCAAAAGAGAAAGCTACAAGTATACCTTGTGCAGCTCTGAAATGATCTATTTATAGCAGTTTTTAGAAGAATATTTTTAATATTCATTTTCCTATTGGATTGTAAGGTTTATTTATTTATTAGATGGTTGGGTGGTTGAATGTTCAGTGGAGGGATAGTTGGTGGAAGCTACTAGTCGACAGTTTTTTTCTTGGTGCGGTCAAGATTACGTTGTTCAACAATAATCAGTATCTAATTCAATTTCTAGTCAAAATATTTGAGATTCAACCTTGTTACTTCCCCTCCTCTATTGCATTTAGATGCGCAAAGTGGTACTGCTCTGTCGTTTAAGTAGGTCGATGTTTCTTTATATTTAGTTCACTGTTCATATTTTCCTTTTTCATTGCATAATTGAGTTTTCTCTAGGAAAAAATCATAGTTTAATATACGCTAATTTTTATTTGATATTTTAAAATATTTTTCAGAGTGTAAATTTCTTTACACTGTTCCAAAGCTTTTTCCTAGTGTAAATTTTGTTACACTATTACACTCTGGCACCAACAAAAGTGATCAATTTCTCAACACATACTAATTGAAAAAGATAACAATTCTACCTATGCCTATTAGCTCTTAACGGAGTGGAATCACACATTTTATACCAATCAACAATTACATGAAAAAAGTACAAAATTTAACATATACAATTCACAACTCTTGCACAAGGTTTACAAACATTTTTTGGCTTCATGGGATGCCTATGTTCCTTCTCATGAAACTAAGGTTACGGTCCAAGTCAAGTCCTGAATTTTCATGTATTTGTTGAAATAAATCGTAAGAATATTACAACTATTATATTCTCATTGCTCCTACATAGTTTTCATGGAGGGAGACATAATTAAAAATGTTCTATTCTTGTAAGTTTTACTGTAAAAATAAACATGTAATCCACTTAGTTTGATTTATCACCATGACCAAAAGAGACTATGATTGGAATCAGGCAATCAATTTCCCAACTGAATGAGTTAAACTCAATAATTAACCCAATTTCAAATCGGGTAATCAATTAACACATTATTTCCACATTCACCTGATTGATTTTCTATAATGTAATCTATATAGAAAATAGTTAAAATAAAAAATAGATCCATTGCTGATCTTGGGAGAAACGGCAACCGTGAAAATTAACTTGAGTTACCACGCAGCACAACCTTATGTTTTCCCCTTGTTTGCTTTTTCAAAATTTGCGACTCAATTTTCTTGGAATGGGATTTATTGCGTGAATAAATTACTGTGCAACAAAATTACTACGTGAGAATTACTGCGATGAGGTAACTACGCAAAATTTTCACCTTGACACACTTTAACTTACGTTTCAACAGGATTTTACTGCAATATGAATTGGTTGCGAACAAGTTTTCACTTCCACGCAATAACTTTATATTTCCTAGTCTGACTTAGGAATATGAAAAACACTTTTCACTGCGATAACCTAGGATTGAGTGCAACACAACTATATTACAAATCACTCGCAATATCATATAAGAAATAAATAAATAAGATTTGTTTCGAACCTCTGCGCATAAAACTAGGAACTTGCGAGTGAAACTAGGAACTCTTACACAGTGAAATAATTATGGATTCTTGATGTCTTCCACTCACAGTAAATGTAAACAACATTTACTCAGATAAACATGGAGAATATGTGCAGCTATCTAAAACATTCATTCCACCATAAACTTAAAGATTTGTATTTCATGTGACGGCATAACCAAACTTACAGTCGTAAATACAAACTTGGTAAAAAAATAGAAGCTTGAGCTTCAAACTATTCAGTTATTTTTCCTTCTTCTTCGCACTTCTCTTTTCTATTGCTTGTCTATCTCTTTTCCTCTCTGTGTATTCTGTGTGTTTTGATTTACAATTTCATCCTTCATATAGAATATTTCTGCTAACTAACCGTCTTAACATTTAAATATTGCAATTACTCTCTACCTCAAAACTTAGCTACAACAACTAAATTCTATTGACTTATATGCGAGAAATATGAACTCTTTATCTTGTTGGACTCTTTGGCACTTTCTGACTTGCTACAGAATCTGACAGAGTTGGCTGATTGGATTATGGATCAGTGAGTAATTAATATTTCCAACACTCCCCCTTAATTATGAGCAAATCATAATTTAAAAAGCAAAATATTACAAAATGTTTTTTAGAGTAGAAAACATGCTCTATTCATGACAGAGTTCACTGTATAGAACTTATCATTGCCAAATAACTTCGAAGATACTGAAATGTATCCCTTGTCAATGGTTTTGTAATTATGTCTACAATTTGATCTTTAGACCTACAAAATTCTAAACAAATTGCTTTGTTATTCACCAGCTCTCTTATGAAATGATACCTCGTGTCAATGCATTTGGTTTTCTTGTGAAACACATGATTCTTTGACAAGGTAATGGCTGAATTGTTGCCACAAAAAATAGTTGTTGGTTCTTGTTGGTTCTGTGATAGATCTTTTAACATTCTTCTCATCCAAACAGCTTGACATGCAGTGCCTGTAGCTGCAAAATAATATGAATTTGAAATTTTCTGTCTCCATTGTCACTATCAGTATATCCTATGAGTTTAAAATTTTCTGAAGTTGAATACATTATTCCAAGATCTTTTGTACCACTTACATACCTTAGAATTATTTTACCTACTTTCCAATATGAGTCTTTTGGTGACTCCGTGAATCTTGAGATCAAACTTACTCCATACATGATGTTTGGTCTTGTCACTGTTAAATAGATAAGGCTTCCAACACACCTTTTAAACATTGTAGGATCTACAATTGATCCATTATCATCTTTGCTCAATTTTAAACCTGTTATTACTGGTGTTGGTGCTTCCTTCCAATTTGACATATTAAATATTTTTAAAACTGTGTTTTCATACATGGACTGTGATATGAAAATACCACTTTCATATTGTTGGACTTCAATTCCTAGAAAGAAATTCATGAGCCCCAAATCAGTCATTTCAAATTCACTTTCTGTGACTGTTCCAAATTATTTTATGCCAAAATTACCAGTAAATATTAAATAATCCACATACTGGCAAAAAATTAACATGTTACCTTGTTCATTCACTTTGGTGTACAACGTTGGCTCACTTTCACTTTTGTGAAATCAATTCTCAATGAGATAGGAATCAATGCGACTGTACCAAGCTCTTCGAGCTTGCTTTAAACCAAAAAGCGCGTTCTTCAATCTGTACACTTTGTGTTAATGTCCTGGAACTTCATAGACTTGTTGTTGTTCTAGATATACTTCTTCATCCAAATAACCATTTAGAAATGTTGACTTAACATCCTTTTTATAAACAGACCATTTTCTTTGTGCAGTAATTGCCAAAATAGTTTTGATTTTATCCATATGTGCAACTGGTGTGAACATTTAATTGAAATCTATGCTGGGTTTTTGTATGAACCCTCTTGCTACCATTCTTTCCTTGTGCTTCTACACATTTCCATTGGCATCTTTATTGGTCTTATAAACACATTTTATGTTGACTACATCTTTATATTTTGGTACATCCACCAGTTCCCATGTTTGGTTTTTCTCAATTCATTCTATTTCTTCATCCATGTATTGTGCCCATAGTTCTTCTTCAATAGCTTCCTCAAATGCTAGTGGATCATATATTTGAGAAAATAATGCAAAGAGTCAGAAGGAATTTGGTGTACCAGATTCATATATCTCATGCAAACTTCTTGTCTTCACTGGATCTGTTGATGTCAAATTGCTTAATGGAATATGTTGTCCTCTTGGTGTGCTTGTCAGTGTAGCTTGAACTGTGATTTGTGTTGATGTTCCTTGTGCTGAAACATGTCATAGTGTCATGGGAGTCAATGGCGCTACGACCGGTTGATTTACTTGTGGTGTTTGAACCACTTCTTTTGTCATGTCTTCATGCTTGACATTCGACACAATATTGACATTCTTCTCGATGGTTCCATCTGATGATTCATTCTCGATGAATTGAACGTTGCGACTAATGATTAATTTCCTTGTGACAGGATCATACAACTTGTATGCTTTAGTGTCTTCAGAATAACCAACAAAAATACATTTTTGTCCCTTCTTGTCTAACTTCTTTCTTAGCTCATCTAGCACATGAGCATATGCAACACAACCAAAAATTGTTAAATGACAAACACTATGATTCATAGATGTCCATGCTTCTTGAGGAACTTTGTTCTTCATGATCTTTGTCGGACATTGATTCATAATGTATACAATAGTTGCGACTGCTTCACCCCAATATTCATTTCACAAATGCTTTGTTGCTATCATGTTGCACAGCATTTCCATAATGGTTCTGTTCTTTCTCTCTGCGATACCATTCTGCTGAGGTGTATATCGCGCAGTGAATTGCTTCTGTATGCCATGCATTTTGCACAAATTTAGAAATTCGTTTGAAACATATTCACCACCTCTCTCTCTCCTTAAGATTTTTATGCGGTGTCCACTTTGGTTCTTCACGAGTGCCTTGAACTGCTGAAAACAACTAAATGCATCAGATTTATGTTTCAAAAAATATACTCATGTTTTTCTTGAGTAGTCATCAATAAAAGTAAGAAAATAATTGCAGCCATCAATGGACATTGTCTGCATTGGACCACAAATATCAAATTGCATGATCTCAAGTGGTGTGCATGCTCTGTATGACTTTCCAACTAGAAAATTCTCTCTATGCTGCTTGCCAAAGATGCATCCTTCACAAACTCTATCTGGTTTGTTGATCAATGGAAATCCTTTTACCATATTCTTTGTGTGCAACAACTTCAGTCCACCAAAATTCAGATGTCCAAATCTGAAATGCCATAGCCAGGAATCATCTTGAACTTTTGTTTGAAATGCAGACTGAAAATTAGTGCTGTCTTTTCCTTTTTTGTCACAGTGAACAACTTCTTCTTTACTTTCTGCCTTGAATGTAGCTTATGTACTGTCTGGAACTATCCTCACTAGAAACAAGCGATTGCTTGTCATTGGAACTCTTGCTATCAGTTGGTTGCATGGACATACATCTTTAATCACACGTTGATTATCCTCCATGTAAACTCTGTAACCTTTCTATTTCAATTGTCCAATACTCAACAAATTATGTTTCAAACCTTTTACATGGTAAACATCATACATATACTGATGCTCCCCCTGTTTGGTTCAAATACTAACAATACCTTTTCCCAAAACAGTGACTTGGACATTATTTCCAAGTGTAACATCAGTTTGAACTGAATTATCTAGACTAGAAAATAAATTTATATTATCAGTCATATGATTGTTGCATCCTGATTCCAAATACCATATGTCACATGGACTTTATTGTATGGTATTGCATTCAATTGGAGATGCGCATGCCATCCACATTACGTTTGACGAATTGCTAGAGTTCATCGATTGATTATGGCTTTGATTTCTGTGGTCATATTGCTTATTCCTGCATTCATATGCATAATGACCAAATTTTTTATAGTAATGACATTGAATCATTGATTTAACAAACCTGTGACCACTTGGCTGACTTGTGTTTTGATTCTGTCCTCTACCAACAACATCTGCAGGACTATTGTTGCATCCTCATCTTGAGAAGTTTCTTCCTCTACCTCTGAAATTATTTCTCCCCCTACCTCTTCCATGGCTTATAGATGATTGTCTTGCGAATTCACCTTCCAATGATGTTTGAGTTTTGTTGAGCCTATGTTCATGATTGATGAGTGAACCTTGCAGCTCATCAATAGTCAAACATTTTTATGTCTGTGTGTTCTTCAAAGGTTACAACCAAGTTTTCAAATCTTGGGGGAAGACTTCTGAGAATTTTCTCAACCACCCTTTCGTCTTTTATGGTTTCTCCATGATATTACAATTGATTTATCAAACCAACAACTCTAGTATAAATTATTCTACTGACTCTAAATATTTCATGGAGAGAGATTCAAAATATCTTCTCAGAATTTTCAGCTTTGAATTCTTTACCTTATGCAAACCTTGATAAGTTGTCCCTAATTTGTCCCATGCCTTCTTTGTGGTAATTGCTACCGCTACTCTTGGGAGAATCCTTTCATGCATGGCTTGATGCATGTAGAATAGAGCTTTTCCATCTTTCTTCCTCTATTCCCTCAGGATATCTTTTTCAACTTGTTAGAGATTATTATATGCCATTTGATCTATTGGTTCAGCATAACCATTCTGAACAATATCCCAAACATCTTGACCTCTAAACAAAGCCTTCATTTTTAGAAACCAATATTCATAATTCTTTCCTGTAAAAATTGGAGTTTCTAAACTCGACATATTTGAACTGGAAGTAGAAGATATTTGATTTTTAACTTTCCTTAGAAAATTACTTTTGTCCTTTTAGGACAAGATTTCTTTCCTAAAATAGCTCTAGATTTGATACCATATATCAGAAGAAATGACGAACATGACAATTAACTTGAGTTATGGCACAGCACAACCTTAGGTTTTCCCCTTGTTTACTTTTTCAAAACTTGCGACACAATTTTCTTGCGATGGGATTTACTGCGCAAGAGTTACTACACGAGAATTACTGCAATGAAGTAATTGCACAAACTTTTCACCTTGACACACTTTAACTTCGGTTTCAACAGGATTTTACTGAGATATGAATTGGTTGCAACCAACTCATGTGCGAACAAGTTTCCACTTTCGTGCAATAACTTTATATTTCCTAGTCTGACTTAGGAATATGAAAAACACTTCTCACTGTGATAACCTAGGATTGAATGCGGCACAACTATATTATGAATCACTCGCAAAATCATATAAGAAAATACTAAACAAGATTTGTGTCAAACCTATGTGCATAAAAATAGGAACTTGTGAGTGAAACTAGGAACTCTTACACAGTGAAATAATTATGGATTCTTGATGTCTTTCACTCACACTAAATGTAAACAACATTTACTTAGATAAACATGGAGAAGATGTGTAGCTATCTAAAAGATTCATTCAACCATAAACTTAAAGATTTGTATTTCGTGTGACAGCATAACAAAACTTACAGTGGTCAATACAAACTTGGTAAAAACACAGAAGCTTGAACTTCAAACTATTTAGTGAGTTTTCCTTCTTCTTCACACTTCTCTTCTCTGTTGCTTGTCTGTCTCTTTTCTTCTCTGTGTATTCTGTGTGTTTTTATTTACAATGTCATCCTTCATATAGAAGATTTATGCCGACTAACCATCTTAACATTTAAAGACTGAAATTACTCTCTACCTAGAAACTTAGCTTCAACAACTAAATTCTATTGACTTATATGCGAGAAATCTGAACTCTTTATCTTGTCAAACTCTATGGTACTTTCTAACCTGATACAGACTCTGACTGAGTCGGCTGATTGGATTATGGATCAGCGAGTAATTAATATTTTCAACAACCAAAGCATAATACAATATGAAAAAAGAAGTGTGCAATTACAACGAAGGTTAGAAAACTTTTAAACAGATTCAAATCTCAACGGTTGTAGTAGACATAGCAAATCCATCAAATTTTCAAGGCACATAGAATTCAATCGACTCTTTTGTTGATGGGTTAAAGAGGCCACAAACTTGAAAAACCTGAAGACGACTACTCATATGTTGAGTCATAAAAATATGGCCTTGCCATTCTACAATACACTAAGCCATCCAAAATTGTATATGAGGAACAGTAAAAAATCCAATTGTTTTCCTCGACATCATATTTCATAACCTGTCAGCCTCCACTGAGTGCATACAAGTTCCCAGAAACAACTAAGCACGATTTCAATGATATGCCCAATATATTATCCACCCTTATCCACAAACCTGTATTCAAATAAAAAAATTGTGCATTGTTTCCATTTCATAGAATACAAAGAATTCTTCTTACATAAAAGATCCATTACAACAGTCTAGAGGTTGACTCATTGGAGGCAAAATTGCCCACTGGTCTTCTTCCATATTGTAAGCCTCTACACAGGGAAACGCATTTTGTTCATCTTTGCTTATCGCAACGTAGATAATTCCAGTGGAGGAAGATAGAGAGCAAGTGAACTCAATCCTTAGCATTGGCATGTCAGCTCCTCGACGCCATTGGATAGACACAAAATCGGAAATGTAGACTATGTTCCAGGGTAATTTTTAGGACGAAATTTCGTTAGTTGGCTATTTTTTGGGGTTTTTTTTCAAAAAAATAAATTCATTATTTGGTCATCTTTAGTGTCTAATATCGCCTATATTTACATAAAATATGTTTTTTTAGTCATAATAATCACCAAAATTTACACATTTTAGTGTTAATTTTATGTTTCATATTTAATATTCGCCTAACTATCTATAAACATGTTTTTTTCAATCCAAAACAATCGCCTAGAATACTATATTTAAGTATAATATTAGAATCCTTAAAAATTACCCTCCTATGTTCACTATTTCCCATTTTTCTAGAGGTGGTCCACCAATAAGGACTAGCTTCCCATTAACACACATGCACTTACTAAACAATGGAATTCCAATAGAAAAGTCGAGAGTAGGAGTATGTAGCACTACCCAAGTGGGTTAAATACCATTATATTGTTTCTATCTTGAGGGATATTATATTAAATAATCATACATGTATCGGTGAAATACTAAATCATACATATTAGTTTCTCCCTTATGCCCGAGGTAATTCAGTCCTTGTAGAACTCAGGTGTACTCACCACATACATCCATTGTCTACACACTAGAAACAACCATATTACTAATATTAATATGTTCAAAATATGCCGAGGGGTATATATTGGACATATTGATAATGTTCTTTTTACTAAAGAACGTGCCAATTACTTCTATATAATAGCTAAGCTAATATAACAACCACTTAATTTATGGTTGTTAAGATCTTAGTTGAAGTTAGGCTCATAGTTGTATCATCATTGGATTTAAGCTAATAGTTGTATCTAATAGTTAATTTAAATGTTAATATAAAGCTTAAAGTACTTGACTCCCAATTGTCAGATGGAGTTCAACTATCACATAAGCTACACATTACCTAAGTGATTGTTCTTGGTGCATGGTTTCACTACAATCAAGGTCAACTTCTCATGCTAAGAGATGGAGTTCATCTAAATTTAATTTAATAGTTGTATCACTATGGGAATAATCTAATATTTATCCAATATAATCGTGATTAGAGTTGAAGTTAAACTAATAACTGTAGAATCACTGGACTTAAGCTAATTGTTGTATCAAACAGTTAATTTAGAAGTTAATATATTGGCAATTGCAATTCAAGTAAAAGTAATTATTGAAGTTGAAGTTACGCTAATAGTTGTATCATAAATGTATTTAAGCTAATAATTGAATAGTTGTATAAAATAATCGAATAGTTGAAGTTGAAGTTTGTTTTTTCCAACTATCACAAATTGTACATATTAGGAGGAGTTTATTAGGAGTTTGGAGGAGTTTATTAGGAGTTTGGAGGATTTTATTAGGAGCTGTAACTATTTGATTAGGAGTTGGACTCTTACATCACTACACATTAGTTAGACTCCTAGATTCCAAATGCAGTTGGACTAAGCTTTAAGTGATTCGAGTTGTATATAAGAGTTATCCAATATAACAATGATTAGAGTTGAATTTAAGCTAATAGTTCTAGAATCATTGGAGTTAAGCTAATATTTTTATCGAATAATCGATGGAGTTAATCTTGTATTTGTATTTGATAATCGAATAGGAAGATTAATTTTAATTTTTGCAACTATCACCAATTGTACTCATCACATGTTAATAAAGCTATTTTGTATTTTTTTGAAATTATTAATTATTAATTTTGGATGACACCCATAGAATCAATCTAAGCAGTACACTTGTCTCATTCTAGTTTAATCTTGGGTGACACCCATAGAATCAATCTAGACAAAACACTTCTCTAATTCTCATCCGCAGATGAAAAATCATAGATGGTAATCCACCCCAAAATTCAAAGATGTATATGCCTATAGGTGTAACTATTGGCGTAATTAATATTAATATGTTTGAAATATGTCTAGAGGTATATATTTGACATACTGATAATGTTTTTTTAACTAAATAATGTGTCAATTACTTGTATCTAATAGTTAAACTAATATGACAACCACTTAATTTATGGTTTTTAAGCTCATAGTTGAAGTTAGGCCCATAATTGTATCATCATTGGAGTTAAGCTAATAGTTGTGTCTAATAGGTAATTTCAAAAGTTAATATAAAGCTTAGACTAAGCCTTTTGCACATTAACTTGACTCCCAACTGCCAGATGGAGTTCAACTATCACATAAGATGCACATTAACTAAGTGATTGTTCTTGGTGCATGGTTTCACTGCAATCAAGGTCAACTTCTCATGCTAATAGATGGAGTTCATCTAAATTAAATTTAATACGTGTATCACTATTGGAATAATCTAACAGTTATCCAATATAACCGTGATTAGAATTAAAGTTAAGCTAATATTTGTATCTATTAGTTAATCTAATATTTATCCAATATAACCGTGATTAGAGTTGGTGTTAAACTAATAATTATAGAATCATTAGAGTACTTATGTTGCAAGCTAATAGTTATATCTAATAGTTAATTTAAAATTTCATATATTGGCAATTGCAATTCAAGTAAAAGTCATGATTGGAGTTGAAGTTTAGCTAATGGTTGTATCATCAATGTATTTAAGCTTATAATTGAATAGTTGTATCTAATAATCGAATAGTTGAAGCTAAAGTTTGGTTTTCTAACTATCACAAATTGTGCTTATCAAATGTTAACTAAGCTATTTTTTATTTTTTTGAAATTCTTAATTATGATTTATATTAACCTCCTTTAAACAAAATCCAAAAACTAATTATATCTATATGGAAACCCTAATTATATCTATATGGAAAAACTAAACATGTACTACGAACTGTATATTAGTTAGATGCCCAACTATGGGATGCAGGAGTTTATAAGGATTTAGGAGTTTATTAAGAGTTCCACTCTTACATGATTGCACATTATCTAGACTCCTAGATGCCAAAAGAATTTGACTCATACTTAAGTGATTAGAGTTAAAGTTAAGCTAATAGTTTTATAATCATTGGAGTTAACCTAATAGTTGTATCTAATAGTTAAGTTAATAGTTATCCAATATAATGGTGATTAGACTTGAAGTTAAGCTAATAGTTCTAGAATAAATGGAGTTAAGGAAATAGTTCCATCTAATAATTAATGGAGTTAAGCTCGTAGTTGTAACTATTAATCGAATAGTTGAATATTAATCTTAATTTTTACAACTATCACTAATTGTACTTATCACATCTTAATTAAGCTATTTTTTATTTTTTTGAAATTATTACTTATTAATTTTGGAATAACACCCATAGAATCAATCTGGATAGTACACTTGTCCCATTCTCCTTTAATCTTGGATGACGCCCATAGAATCAATATGGATAATACACTTGTCTCATTCTTGTCAACAGATGAAAAAGCATACATGATAGTCCACCCAAAATTTTTAAGATATATATGCCTATCACAGTAACAAGTTTGAGACTAAAATGTGATTGATACAACACTCTAAGTAATATCATTCAGATGATATCATCTAGAAGAACATGAATAACGTCATTCTTTAGCAGCAATGCCAACCTATTAGATTACAGCAATGCCAACCTCCTAGACTCATGGAGCATGAATTTTGGTTTTACCTAAAAGAAATAAGACAAAAGGTCAAAAATCAAGAATTACATAAAAACTTCTCTACAATTTATAATATAATTTTTAACCTTGTCCATCTGGTGTCCTGATTTAAAGGGTGACATCATATGAGCACAAATTGGCATTATTTAACTTATTGAAACTTCTAAACATAAATAATGTATAGTCCCAAAAAAAAATTAGAAAAAAATCCTCCATGTTCACTAATAAAAAAAAGAAAAAAAATGGACATGCCTGTTGTGCTTAAAACCATGGTAGATTTTTTAAAGATGATGAATGCAACTAAGTTATTTTCTGACACATAACACCAATTTAATAGAGTTTAATCATATATTATACTTTAAAATCATGAGAAGTTAAGGGTTTAATTGTATATTGTATTAAGCGTTTGGATTGGCAAAGTGACGATGTGTTCCTTGAATTTGTCTATAACATCATGAGCATAATCCAGTTTCATACCTTTTAAGACATTAAATAAATACATGATGAGCATAAGAGAGTATCATACCATTTAAGGAATTAAATAACTAGGTCATGAAATCTTGGATTGTGACACTAGTGTTATTTACCCTAAATGACATGACACAATAAGAAAATTGATGCAGGGGCATCAAGGGCTAAGAAGAACAATCAAAGCTAAGGTGACTGAAGTTGTCTGAAGGGTAGTCAACAACCTTTATATAGGAACAAGTAGAAAATTTGAGAGGAAGAAGGTAAGTTATGGGAATTTTGACTAATTGAGGTAGATGAAATACAATCAACCAAAGGATGGTGTGAGTAATGGAAAGGCGATGGAGCACAGTCAAAAGTTGAGTTGATGATGATAGGATTTGTCTTATGAGTTTACTAGAGAGGAGAAGTCGAAATCATTAGAAGTAGTTGGGGTACTTTTTTGGAGTTATGATATTCATTCAATAATTCCAAATTCCAAAACTTACCAAAAGGAGGAAGATTAGCATTTAATAAAGGTGCATCAAAATAGGAGGAGTTGATTGTTCAAGAATTGACAAAAGAATTCTATCGATTATCTATTAGGTTGGGACATAATGACAAGGAAAAGGAAGCAATAGAAAGGTATGTGAATTCCATGAAGTATGCCATTCAATATGATCTCATATTTTCGAGGTTAAGGATAGTTGGAGAAGCCAAAAAATTATGCTTAAAAGTTGAGGAGAAGTTGACCCAAAAGACTACGTTGGGAAAGGGAAAGATGACTGCTCAAAGTCAGATATTTGTTGTTTCCCATGAATAGGCTGACATGTAAAACAAAGAAGAAAGTTGTGAGTAAATATGTGATAAAGGGAGCACAGAAAACTCTAACCAGAATACCAACGGGAAGAGAAAAACCCTAAAAGTTGAGGAAAATATGGTTGAAGAGCATCTTTTAGAGGAAGGCATGTAGACCAACACAAAATCACCTTCTATAAGTGTTGTGATATGGAAAACAGGGTTTTGAACATATATTGTCATTGATTTCAAAGGATCAAATGAAAGGAATAGATGATAGAGGATCAAATGTAAAAGAATAAAATGTCAAGAAACTAGTGTCAAAGACATTGAATTGAATGTGAAGGGGGTTGCTAAAAGAACATCAGAAGAATTTCAAGACTTCCTCACGCACATCCATGTTGAAGAAAAGTATATCTAGAAATGTGTAATTTGCATAAATGTAAAGGTTCCACCATGACATTGGTCGCAAATACACATATAATTATATATATATAATAACATTGAAAATGGAACACATGCACACATACCATTTTTTAGACTTATGAATAAAGAGAAGCAAACTTGTGTCTAGAGTCCTACAAATAAGATGGCACATGGTACAAAGACTTGTAAAGGTAAATATAAGTTATGAACTGATGTGTGCATAATTTCTAGAAGGAATTTTGAATATGTGTGTCATACACTACACAAAGATGAATGTCAACATGTGGCACATTGATACAGATCCTAACTTATTGAAAACAAAATCCAATGGCATGGTATCGAAATTTTAAGTAACTTCACCAAGTGGACACATATCTTGAGACAAGAAGACTGTACGTAAATAAGAGATGGGTGTGGTGAAGTAAACATGTGAATAGTGAATATCTAAGATAACTGCTTTGACAAGCTTCAGATTTTCTATGGGGTATCAATGGCTCATTGATCACAGTATCTTTAAGTAATGGAGATCAAATGCACAAAGAAATCAATGATGAACAAAATAGAAGTGTGCCAAATAAAAAAGATACTTGTGTTTCTATTGTGCGATGTTCTTCCTCAATAAAAGAAATAGACCAAATAATAACAAGTGTGACTGAGCCAGAAAATCAATTCAGACATATAACATGGTTCAGTTGAAGAGACATAGATGACTGTAATTATTGGAAATCATATTTTTTGGAAACTGTCTATTTTGATTCAGATACAAAGACACATGATTTATGTATTTGCAATTTTTCAGTCCAATATTATTTCATATCAGGGAGGTTAGACAGTGCAAGGAGAAGGGGGTTGTAGCTTCCTTCCAATCAGTGCTGGAGAATATGAAAAGGTTTTGGTAACATCCTTTCTATTGGTGTAGATAAAATGCAGGGCATTGGAGCCTCCTTCCAATTGTGGCTGGTAAATACAATCAGGGAGAATTGTAGCATCCTTTATGTCGATGTAGATAAAACCTAGGGGTTTGTAGCCTCCTTCTAGTTAGTGCTAGAAAAATCAAATGAAAGTTGGTTCTTGCACAAACGGGGAGTGCACTTATCCATGGGTTAGATATTGAAGCAATAAGTGGAAATTTGTATAGTCATACTAATATTTTTTTAAGTCAATTCCTAAAGATCATGAGTCGATGCTCATGCAAATTGAAGTTGTTGTAGGTCAGTGCCAGCATCCTGTAAATTGCACTTGAGGATAATTTCAACTCTTGAAATGAGTGGGTGCTAATGTTTGGAAATTGCAATATCTCACTGATGTGATTATACATATATATTTATAAATATATAATTATTCTCAAGTACTTATGCATTTTTTCGATTTTTCTTATTGATGTTGAAAAGTTTTTAATTAGTGAAAATATACTTAAGTTAAAATTATAGATATCTATTCAATTACTGATCCACCCTCCCCCCTCTCAGTAGTAATATAAATACAACAATTGGACAAAGTGGGTGTATTCAGTACGAAACTAACATCTCAAAGAAGGATCCGACGTAGTTATGGAGAAGCAAGAGGGTTTTTCCACCAACAAAGATCCAATATTTGATGGCTCTAACTATTCCTTATGGAAAATTAGAATGGAATTTTATTTGTATCCACTTCGTAAGAATGTTTAGAAATAGGTGGAAGATAGATATGATTTCCAGAAATCCGCATATGTGTCATAAGAAAATGATGAGTGCACAACCTCCAAAACAGTGCTGGTTGACCCTAAGAATAGAAGACAATATGAATGAAATGTGTGAGAAAATAATGTCAAACCATGTGGGTTATATTATGCCTATTTTACCAAATTAATGCAATGCACCATAGTGAAGGAAGTGTGGGATAAGTCAAAGTGTATTTATGTAGATGATGACAAAGTTGAGAAGGCCAAATTGTAAACATTCTTAGCACAATTTGAAACAATCAAGATGAAGGAGGAGGCAGATGTTGTTACATAGTTCCTTAGATTGGATGAGATAGTAGACTCTATAGTAGGACTTGGAGCTACAATTGAAGAAAATCAAGTTGTACAAAATATCATGAGAACTCTCACAACACAATTCATTTTGAAAGTGTCAATTTTAAAAGACAAATATGATTTTGATAGTCCAAAAAAAGATGAACTGTATGGAATTCTCACCGCATATGAAATGAGATAAGAACTTAAGAATATATCCAATAAGGAAGTTACATTTAAATCCACAACGAAGCAAAAATTTATCAAAAATGAATGCAAAAACATGGTTGACTTGTTGAATGAAGAAAATGATAGCTTTGTGAGAAATTGAAAATAGCACAAGGTGAGTACAAAGGAATGTTACCTTTAAGTTCTTCAAATGTTGTAGGATTGGACATTTTTCTTCAAAATACACATATGAAGAAAATTGAGACAATGAAAGAAAGGAAGAGTCAGACAATCAAGAACAAAGAAGCAAGTATTTATAGAACAAAGTCATGCACAAAATGAAATTTCAAAGGCAGATGAAAAGCTTGTACACCATGGTGGATAATGTTTTAGAACAGGAAGAAAACAATAATATCCTGAGGGATATACTATTCATGGAGCTAATCCAAGATGAAAAATCAATAGGAGGAAAGACTGAAATCCCTGGAACTCCAACTAGCACTTCAAAAACAACAAAGAAATGGATATACAATGGTCTACACCTTCCTCTCCAAAGTCTAAGGAAAATAAAAATGAAGCAGTACAAAATAATCACTCAAATAATAGATGAGTGTCGAAAATAAACACTCTGATTAAATAATTGTACCACTATCAAAGCATGAATTCATAGAAGAGTTTAAGGCCTGAAGTATGAATATTGATGTCGAATGGGAAGGTGAGCTGATTAGTGCTCTAGACGATTTGAAGAAATCAAGAAAATATAACAAAATGCTAAAGGAAAAAATGGAAAAAATAGAACAAATAGGTGAAATAGATTAGGGATATGCATGAATCCTTGACGAAACAAATGTAAGTCAAAGAAGAGGAATTGATTTTCACAAAATAAAGAATCAAGGAACTAGAAGAAAACATGTGTGCACTTAAGAAGTCTTGGAGGTATTTATAATTAGTGAATGAGGTACTACACAAACAATTTGCACTAAAAGAATAAGAAGTTACACACTTGAAAGATAAAGTAGTTTGTGTAAATCAAGGGAAAGTTGGAATATGCATTGACATAGACACTCAAAACAAGTTCAGCAACAATTCAATTATCCTGGATGAAATCTTGAGTTTCCAACAATCTTAGGAATATAATACTGGTCTTGAATTTATAAAGGATAGTGATCGCATATGCAACAAAGGAGAACTTGGTTGTAACGAACAAGCTACATTTCACAAAGAATTTGAACCACTTGCAAGAAATGAGAGGTTGATATATGCTAACACTTTTAGACATAAAAATACCATGAGTTCTGTAAAATGTTCGAGATGTAATTTTGTTGGACATATAGAAAAATATTGTGACACCATAAGATGATATGTGTTTCATAAATATGGGTGCAATACCTTGCAATGTTTTGTTAAAGCACAAAGGAATCTAGTTTGGAACAACTTCGTAAAAGGATTTCCACCTTAGAAGCATAGGGTGCTTGTAAACAAGAGGACTTGGGTAAGAAATGTTTCTCATGAGTGCGTGAGAAATAAAGATAATGTTAATAAAGCTCATCCTATGAAGAAGATATGGGTAATAAAGATATATCACGAGTGTGCAAAATATGGAAATAACAATTATGCAATATCAGCAGGAAGCGATTGCTACTTACATTGCTAACCTATAAGGGTTATGCAAGATCCTTGAGTCTAAGAGAGGTACATCATAAATTCAAGGATTAATGTACTAATTTGGCATGCATTGAATACAGTTGAATAAATATTACTATATATTTTAAATTGTGTAGCTGTAATTATCATACTCGTGCATAAAACAATAAGGAAACAAATATACAAGTAGTGGACAATGACTCAAAGGATTTTGTCTTCCATTCAAAATATGATTTCAAAATTTCAGAGCTTCAAATCTCATGCTACATCAGGCCACAATTGGGCACACTAAAATATATATACACAACATAACAAAAATCCATCACTAACAAAATAGAAGTTGACAGAAGATGAATACAAGCCATAGATGTAGTTCTAGGTCAACTTCTTCAATTTAACTTGCAAGTAGAGCTTAAAGGGTAAAGTCCAAATCGATTTGGGTCAGTTTTGTAGATATAGGCGATCACAAAAAGGGAATAAGATCCAATTTAAAATTTGATGAATCAAATGAAGCATGCTTGTCCCCAAGATGATTCAAAAGGTCGAATGTATGTTGTTACTGTTGTTCTAGAATATCCACTCAAATACTAGAATTAGACAGTGTATCGGAATTCCTTTGGTTTAATTGTGACTATTGGCACCACGACATGAATTTTGATTCATTTACCTAGTTCTTTGAAATACATATATCCATCTATAGTTGTTCCAAATCCACCTACTAAGATTGAACCATCTTGCAGATATTGTCAAGAGAATTGTCCAATCACTAGAAATAATACATGATGGTGAATGACTAATGAAGAATAACAACTCAATATGTAAATACTAAAGCAATATTGACATAGTATAAATGAGGGCTATGAACTAATTGAAAACGCCACTAGCTTATAGAATTGGGAAATAACTGTTCAGGTGCTCAAATATAAATTGAAGGGTTCTTGAAGTTGACAAATTCATGCCTTGTACAATCCAAGGGAGATCGTGATAAGGTCAAAATTTAATGCATAGGTAGAAAGGGTGATTTAGAAGAATGATGCCAGAGTCAAATTTCTAGTATGAATCCTCCATTTAGATAGGGTATAAGGCATATCAACCTTTACCATGCACACTAAATATTGGAGATATGCGTGATAATAGGAAAATATATTGACAATAATTAAACACCTTGTGTCCAAATTTTGAGACAAGATTTCCTATAGGGCACATTACATTAGACACAAACCATGTGTTGTGCAATATAATTCATCTTCATGGATCTAAGGAAAAGGAATAATTATCTATGATCTAGCACACTAGAGGCAGTGAGCAGAAAGCTAGTTGGAGTCACTAAACCAGAAGATTCATTTTCCATTGATTTCAAAGAGGGAGAGAATAAAAAACAACATAATATAAATGTCATGGGGAGTAATAACTAAATGAAGAAGTTAGATTAATTCAAAAGCATGATCATAGAATAAATATTTGACACATTGAACCAAAGCTCATCGTCATGGGAATTTTGAGACAAGTGTTGTCATTCAAAGAAGTGTTGACATCAATGACAAAATGGGATATTTTTGAATGTATATTGTCATTGATGTAAAAATATCAAAATAAAGGATAAGATGATAGAGGATCAAATGTCAAAGAATCAAATCTCAAGAAATTGGTGTCAAATACATTGAATTAAATTTAAATGGGATTGTTAAAAGAAAATCAAAAGAAGATGAAGACTTCATCACACATATCGAGCTTGAAAAAATACATATGGAAGAATGTGGAAGTCACAAATTCACATATAACTATACTAGTTATACAAAAAGGATAACATTCAAAATGGCACACATGCACAAATATAATTTGTGAGACTTATGAATAAAGAGAAACAAAATTGTGTGTGGAATTCCACAAAGAAAATGGTTTGTGGTGTGAACTTGTGAAGGTAAATATAACTTATGAATCAATGTGTGAAAAAATCCCATAAGGACATTGAAATATGTGCATAATAAACCTCACAAAGTTGAATTTTGATTAGTGAAAACCCGACATAGATCCCAACATGTTGAAAATGCAATCCAATGGGGAATTTTCCAAAGTCAATGAACTTCACCAACTGGACACATCTCTTGAGTTGAGAAGACTATAAATAAATAAGATATGTATGTGGTGAAATAAGTTTGTGAAGAATGAAGACATGAGATAAATTTTTGGACAAGGTTCAAAATTTTCTTTGGCAAGTCCATATTCTATAAAAAGTTGAAGATTCGTGATAGATATTATATGACCATCATCGATGGATGTAGCACAAAGTATTTGGCCACGATGAAAGTGATTGCGGGATGGGGTTGAGGAGTCAACCACACTAACATGAAATTGGAATCACATGAATAAGATTTGGAAAACATTATGTGTGTAGCAGGATTGATTGAACTTTGATCCATCTGTCAGCAAAAGCGAGGGCTCATATCTAAGTCCTGCATCTAGTTTAGGGTGTGTCTTCTTTTGAAGGTTCGTAGTTGGGAGGGAATGATGAAAAATCAATCAATGGGTGGATCCCCTCTTACCATAGTTCCATTCGAAACTAGGTAAAACCACTTGATCACTCAAAGGAAGAAGGGAATCAATCCCAAGCAATGGGTAGTTGGTAGCATTCAAGGGAAAACCCATAACAAAATAGGGAAAGCAGTTGTTCCATTCCATAGGACAAGACCCAGGAAACACCCAAAATCAAATGTTTTCCAAAGAAAAATTATATTACTACCCTACATACCACATCAAACAAACATGAAGAGTGCATACATACATGAGACACCATGAGCTAATATGCATGTTTAGGGTATTTTGGCACACAATAAGAGTTTTCTAGGGCTAGATCAACCACAAATGGAAGCCCCAAGGAAGATTCAAGATAAGACATGGATTAAAAGGGTTCTTCATAGTGATAATATTATATCCAAATGAATGTGAAAGGATGGCAGAGTAGGGTCCCCATTCCTTCAATAGCATGGGGCTCTTCATGTGATACTAGAAACATAACTATTTCCATGATCAAGAAGATTTCATGGAGGTACCATTCTGGATAACTATGTAATCTCTCCCTCATGAATATTGGGAGGAAGAAACCCTAACATGCATTGGAAACATTATTGAAACTTACATCAAAAGTTTGGGTAATGATGTAATCTCTCCCTCTCTTGCAACACTATCTACTAATTCTCATTCTTTCTTTGGTACAGATTCTCCAAAGTTGTCCATATCTCCACTGTGGTATTTTTCCTAAAAAAGTGAGGGACTATATGGTCCTGCACTCCATCCATGATAATTAACATGGATCTATAATAAATCTTCTTCCAATATGTTAAGTTTGTCAGATATTTGGGCTTAACTTTCGTTGAGTCAACGTGTTCCTCTACATCATTGACATCTAGGATCCTTCTGATCCTTTATTTCCATGCAGGAAAGTTATGAGCCCCATGTAGTCTATCCTAACTCGAAGCTGCATGGCCATTTTGAAGTGCACCTTTCAAACCCTATATATAGAAATCTAGGTTTGTGTCTTCCTATAGATCTTCCCCCAATTGATCATTATTGTTGAAAATCTCTCATCTTTAGCTCACCAAAGCTATGATACCATGTAGATTTTTCTTTACTATTCAACTAGGGATAAATAGTGCATTCAAATCTCTACTTATAACCACACATGAATATCTTTTACAGTATGCAGTGGAATAACAAACTGAGAAATAAATCACAACATCACATCACAATATTGAGACTATTATTTTGGGTACGGAAACCTTGGAAAAACCCAAGATGGGAAAAACCGGTGCAATGACGAGATATAGATTTTACTATGAGAAAATATGGAACATTACAATCACCAAAAATTCACTAAATACTGGTGAATCCAATACCCCGACAGAATCACTAAGCAAATCCTAGCAAAACCCCAGCAACCTCCTGCATGAGTGTAGGACCAGCTGTACGGTATCCCACATGTGCGGATTCATACGAATGTACGATAGTTGTACGAAATATGTACTGTTGTATGAGCTTTATATGCAGTTGTTGCTTCTCGATCTATGCATCCTTGCCCTGCTTCATAGCTCAGTGATCTTGTTTACTCGCTCCTCTATTTTCTCAATTAAATCCTATATCTCACTTTCTCACTATGTCTATATCATGTGCCTGTCAGAATATAAGTGTGTGTATCCTAATCACTAATTGACCTTTCTTTTATTACTTTATGAAAAGAAAAAAAACCCTAATTTCTCTTTCACTTTATCAAAATTATTTTAATTTATTTTCCAAACTAAACTTAGGAAAAGTAAATTAAATACAACTGGTGTCCTAATTTAAGTCTTCTTCATGCAACGACACTTGCATGCAATAAGACCTTCCTTGTTGCTGCTACACTTGCATCAATTTCTTGCTTGAATAGTTGAATTAGAGTTTGAACGCACGCATAAGAGAGATAGGCTAAAGGATCGGGATGATTGTAGGATGGATTGATCAATTTCATGATCGATCGGCAACCCACATATTTTTTTCCATTAACGAGTTTTGCAGAGAATGAATGGTGGAGATTGAGTCCGCAGATAAAGATCTGACAGTCCAGAATAATCCTACAATGGAAGTTGTGAGGAATTTAATGGATCCTAGAGATATTAGAGGTCCATGTCAAGAAGAAGATTGACGGTCCGAGTGAAGGCAGAAAAGATCTGGTAGCTAGGAAAATTGCGGGGAAAGAATTTCTAGAAGGAGGTTTTGGGGGAACGACTTTGGGAAGTTGGCATCACGCATCCCACATCCTACAACCCGATTTTGGGAAGGTCATTGGGGAAAACAATTTGTGGAGTGCAATGTTGGATGTTCTAGATCCCGCATCTTGCAACCCAACTGCGAAAGCAAATTTGTGGAACGCCTCTTATGGAAAGGCTTGCTGTAGAGACAAAATTGCAGGGAGGCAATTTTAGAGAAAAACTTGGTTGTCAAGCTAAATTTTGCAGTCCTACTAAGTATAGGAGCCACTGGATCCTGGAGGTGTTGGTTGGGGTTGGCTGCAGTCTACCCACCCGCACCAATATTGGTATTAGAGATGGAAAATATTTCCTATGTGTTGGGAAATACAAAACAACTTCCAGGTATTACTGGGTAGAAGTTGTTGGGTGATTCCACACTTGTAATTGTGGGTAGAATTGTCTGGGGTAGTGAGTAAGTGATGCAGAAGCTCATGTGAAGGATATGGGCTTATGAGGGAGAAGCATAGCAGTAGAAGCCTGAAAGAGAACAAAAGAGTTCTCAAGAGGTTCTAGATAGGGAACCAACTTTACTAAAAGACCAAGGGATGAGAAGAGGCTTGGTGAGGTAAGTTGTAGTAGTTTGAAAGAGAATTGTTATTGCAGAGGCTTATTGCAAGAGGATGGTTGTATGCATAGAGAAAGTAATAGGTCGTGACATAAGTAGATTAGAGGTGAAAACATAAGTTATGAAGGATATAAGGAGAAGTGCAGTGAGACATGAAGGAAGAGGGTAATTTTACTCTAATGAAAAAGGAAAGAACACGGGGTACAAGACAATATTATGTGAAGATAGCAAACAATCGAGAATTTTGTAAGAGAACCAGTGAGAAGAAGAGTTTGTATGCAAGTAGAGAAGAGGCTTGTAGCCTGAGCAGTAAGTTGTAGGCATGGATATCTACTTTGGGAGGACTGTATGCATGCAAAAGGGTAGCAACATAAGTGAAGCATCTCAGCAAAGGAGATCATAGTCATTGATGGCGGTGATGGAAGAAACTAGTGAATATTTCTGAGAGAAAACAAAATTGTGGCAAGAACCTAGTATTTAAAGTGAGCATTGAAGTATAAGAGGACAGTTATGTTCTCATACAGATGAGTTGTGAGAGAAATCCTAGAGTGAGCATAGATATTTTCTTAGTAGGGTTCTAGACAGAGGACCAATACTTTCCAAAAGACCAAGCATAGGGGAGGTTTGGTGAGGTGAGGTGTAGCAGGAAGGACTGTTACTACAGAGGCTAGTGCAACTCATAGAGAGTGAAAGAAACTCAAGAAAATGACCCTTGAGAGTTGTTGATGTATTTGTAACTTTCGAATGTAGTCACTTGTATATTTCATGTATTGTACCTTGATGTTTATTTTGAGAAGTATATTTAATGTAATTGAGTCATTTCATACCCCAATGTTCCCATCAGGATGTTCTATAATGTAAAAAAATCATGTCAAGTCATTGTGGGTAACCCTCCTATTGTTCAAGGGTTAAAGTCCCCATAGTTGTGGGGCCCTAGGGTTATTAGACTCTCCTAGAGAAGTCGGCCCTAGTGAGTTATTGTTAAGTTGGGAATTAGTATAAATAGAGAGTGATCCTGTCTATTTATCACACACTTAGTCACACTTAGTTGTAGCACATAACTAAGAGAGAAGAAACTGCTAGGAAAAAAGAGAAAGGCTACTATTGTCGGGAGCTCATCTTACTATTTTTGGGGCTTTTCTTTTGGTGCTAATTCTATCTATGAAGAAGTTGCGGGGTTTCCTCCATTATGGTTTCCCCGAGGAAAATATTTGTGTTCATTGTCTCATGTGTTTGATTGATGTGCTTGTTATTCTCTCACATAAAATCCTAAGCTAAATGCTAGCTTAAATAATAAAAATCAAACATGGTATCAGAGCTAACCTAAAAAGAAGACATTGTGCAACTGTAAAAACTAGGGATTCCTACTTTTTGGATCTCTCTCCACATATTTTCAGCAAAATAAGGTCGGGATGACTCTCCTCTCCAGCGAGCATCTTTTTGTCGAAGTAGAATCTGATTCTGAGCATTTTCAATTTTTGACCCGGCGCTACTATCAAAAATTGGGGATTTCCATAGAAGTGGAATTTTTGAGTGAGCCCAGGCCTGGATTGATCTCCTCCCCAAAATCAAAGTTTAGAGATCAAGATCAAGGCTTTTGGTTGGATAGAACTCTAGGAAATTCAAACCCTAATCTGCTCCTGAACCAGCTCTACAAAAATTCAGCTCCAGATCCAGATCCGACATCTTAACCTAGTAAGATCTAAATATTTTGTATTTCCATTTGAGGTTCTCAGTTAAGATGTCTCATCATACCAATATTGATGAAATTCTTGAGGGAGCTGATAACTTCCAAGACTGAAAGTATAGGATCTCCCTGGTCCTCGAAGAAATTGAGTTGGACTCTTACATCAATGAAGAGGTTTTAGTTCCAGAGGGAGATGAGACTAAGGACTTACACAAGAAGAAATTGGTCATGACTAAGAGGATTATTGCTGACTCAATCAAGGATCACCTCATACCACAGGTGTCCTCCCTAAAGACACCTAAAGCTATGTTTGATTCCCCGACCAAACTGTTCGAAGGAAAGAACATAAACCGAAAGATGAACTTTTGGAACCAATTGAAGAATGTGAAGATCTAGAATGTGGAGACCATTCATTCATACTTCACAAGGGTCTCCCAGATAAAATAACAACTTGAAGTAGTGGATGAAGAAGTGGAGAATGCAGATATTGTAATGACCACCTTGAATGGTCTCCCTAGGACATGGGACTCTTTCATTCAAGGGATCTATGCCAGAAAGAAGATAGTCAAGTTCAGCAGACTATGGGAAGCATGCTCTCAAGAAGAAGCTTGGATAGCAGCTTGAGAAGAAAAGATGGGAAGTGAAGATCAAGATCTCATAGTACAATCCAAGAAAACTAGAACTAGCCACCATAGAGTTAAGCACTCTCACCAGAAGAGTAACTTTAGAAATCCTATAGATATGTCTAAGTACATTTGCTATACATGTGATGAAAGAGGACACTTTGGAAGAGATTTTCCTAGAAGCAAAAGTAGCTCTCACAAGAAGAAGGGAAACAAGAGAAGACATCATCCTCATGCTGCAGAGGATGATGAACCTTCCACAAAGAGAGTCAAGCAAGACAGTGATGACTCTTCAAGTGATGAAGAATATGTTCTTATTTTCACTCTCATAGGAACTATCACACATGGTAGCAATGATTGGCTTATAGACAGTGGTGCTTCCAAACATATGACAAGATCCAAGGAATCCTTTGTGAAACTACATGAACATGAATCACCTCACAAGGTGAGACTTGGACATGACTACCAGTATCCAATAAAAGGTAGTGGTGAATCCTCATATAAGCTCGACTCTGGAAAGTGTATAAAGAACAAAGATGTATTGTTTGTACTGGGACTCAAAAAGAACCTCATCTCCATATATGCATTGGATGCAAAAGGAATGAGGGTTGCATTTGTAGATGGCCAAGTTCTCATGTGCCCAAAGGGAAAGTCTATTGATGATGCAGTAGTGATAGGGGAACAAGAAGGAGGTTGAAACAAATTGAAGGGCCAACCAGAACAAGCTTTGGTTCATGATTTGGTAGAACCAAATGAGATTTGACATAGAATACTTGCACATGTGCATTATAGAGCACTACCACTTGCAAGCAAAGTTGTTGAAGGTCTCCTAGAAATGCAGACAAAACATGAAGGTGTATGCAGAGGATGTGCGAAAGGGAAGAACACAAAGAAGGCATTTCCAAGTAGCGAGGGAAAGAAAAAAAGAATCTTGGAAATCATCCACTCTGATGTATGCAGTCCAATGTCATCTAGTTCATTAAGCAGGTATGTATACTATGTTTCTTTTATTGATGATTTTTCTAGGAAGACATGGATATACTTTATGGAAAACAAAGATGAAGTATTCAGCAAGTTCAAAGAATTCAAATCCTTGATCAAGAACCACATAGAAAAGAAGATCTATACATTTCGATCAGATAATGGAGGAGAATTGACATTAAATGAATTTCAAGAGCTATGTAAAGACTCAAGGATTAAGAGGGAGTTATCCACTCCATATAATCCACAATAGAATGGGATTGCAGAAAGGAAGAATAAAACAATCATGGAAGCAGCAAGGGCCATGCTTCATGATCAAGATCTTCCCATGCATCTATGGGCAGAAGCTGCCAGAACAATGGTATATGTATAGAACCGTACTCCACACAGAGTACTTAAGAGCAAGACACCTGAAGAAGTCTTCTCCGAAAAGAAACTAGAAGTCACCCATCTCAGAATTCATGATACAACCATGAACAAAGAAATTCAAGAAGAGGATCGAGAATTAGAAGAACCTCAAGAACCTGTGGATCCACCTCAAAAAAAAATCCTCACAAGAGGAAACCTGCTTGGGTACGTGAAATTATCCAAGGTGCAGAAAGATATGGAGCTTCAGAAGAAACACACAGAGGAAGAAAGAGAACTAGGTCCTGCTCTAGTCATGTAGCCCTGCTATGTGACATTATTGATAAAGAACCTTCCAACTATGAAGAAGCAGCAAAAAGAAAATAATGGAAGGATTCTATGATCGAAGAGTATGAATCGATCATGAAGAATGATGTTTGGGATGTTGTTCCAAGACCAGAAGGGAAGTCTATTGTAACTTCCAAATGGATATACAAGATAAGCATGCTACAGATGGCAGCATAGAGAAACATAAAGCAATATTCGTGACTCGTGGCTTCTCCTAGAAAGAAGGAATAGACTACGAAGAAAATTTTGCAGCTATAGCCAGATACACTTCCATCAGATCAGTACTTGCTCTGGCTGCAGTAATGGTGTAGTGGAAGAGGAAGTATATGTGGAGCAGCCACTCAGTTTTGAGACACATGACAGGGAGTCTCATGTGTGCAGATTGAAGAAATCCCTGTACGATATGAAATAGGCACCCAGGACATGGTATGGCAGAATTGATGCCTTTCTATCCAGTTTGGGCTTGACCAAAAGTAAAGCAAATTCCAACCTTTACTACAAGGTTGAAGAAGGCAACCCAGTGATAATCATACTATATGTAGATGATCTATTTGTAATAGGTATGGATGGGTTGACTGCTGATACTAAGAGGAAGCTTGCTACCAAGTTTGAAATGAAAGACTTCGGTATGATGCATTATTTTCTAGGCATGGAGGTGTGGTAGAATGTGGATGGAATCTTCCTCGAAAAATGGAAGTATGCAGTAGAGATACTGAAGAGGTTCGGGATGATGGACTGCAAGGGCATGACCACACCTATGGCATCGAACTTGAAGCTATTGAGTGATGCTTCATCAGAAGTGGTTGATGCTATGATGTATCGTCAGATGATTTGGTCCTTGATGTACCTGACGAATATAAGACCAGATATTTGGTTTGTTGTGAACACCTTGAGCCATTTACTAATAGATCAGAGAGATGTTCACTTGATTTCTGCAAAGCATATTCTAAGGTACCTAAAAGGTACAGTTGATTATGGGCTGAAGTATGAGGCGAATCAGAAGATTAACCTAGAGAGTTATGTTGATTCAGATTGGGTAGGAAATGCCATCGATAGGAATAGCACTTTAGGATGCTACTTCAGTATGGGATCAGGTGTGATCTCTTGGTTTAGTAGGAAGTAGTGCTTTGTGGTACTAAGTACAGTTGAAGCAGAGTATGTCACATCTTTTTCAGCTAGTTTTGAGCTAGTGTGGCTAAGAAAGCTATTGTCTGATTTATTTAATCTATAGTTGGATTCTACCTATATATATTGCGACAACTAGAGTTGTGTGAAGTTTTCTAAGAACCCGGCGTTCCATGACAAGTCGAAGCATATCGAGATCAAATATCACTATATCAGGGATATGGTGCAGAGAGGAGTAGTGAAGCTCTAGTATGTTGGGATGGATGAACATATAGCTGATGTATTGGCGAAGCCATTGGCCAAAGTGAAGTTTGAGTACTTTAGGGAGAAGCTTGGTGCTCTCCAAATCGAGGTTCCCTCCAAGGGGAAATGATGAGTCCATGAGCCATCCTGACATGGTGAGAGGATTAGGCTCCTTCCATGGTTAGATGTAAGGGGAGATCCATTCTATCATGGTGAGAGGATTGGTTCCTTCCATGTCAGATGTGAGTGCTGAGCCATTCTAATGTGACAGTAGTATTGGCTCCTACATAATCAGATATAAGTGTTGAATGCCATTCTTGGAATGGAGGCACATGGTCAGTTACCAGGACTACTTAGCTTAGTGTTGAGATGTCATTCTCTGGGAGAATGGAGGCATTTGGTTAGTTACCAGGAATCCTCAGTCTAGGACTAAGAGCGATTCTGGCGTAATGAGTTTACACATGGTCAGATGTAAGTGCAAAGCCCTTCCGATGCGGTTTGTTCGCACATGGTTGGATGTAAGTGCAAATCCCTTCTGATGTGGTGTGTTCGCACATGGTCGGATGAAAGTGCAGATCCATTCCAATGCAGTGTGTTTGCACATGGTCGGATATAAGTGCTAAGCCACTCTGGCGTGATGTGTTTACACATGGTCAAATGTGAGTGTTGGGCCTTTCTGACAACATGAGGTTAGATGTTAGTGTTGGGCATGCCTTTCTGACAAGATGAGTTTAGATGTAAGTGTTGGGCAGGCCATTCTGACTTAGGGTCAGATATAAGCACCAAAGAAGACCTACATGAAGGCTAGGCCTACAACCAGCATGAAAAAGGGCTGGATCTATGGAACTTCCTGTGACAAGAATAATCAAGAGATAGAACTAATGATGATGATCTAGACTTGATGATGATCGAGATCTAGTGATGAAGACAACTTGAAGATGAATATGACTTGAAGATGAAGATGAATTGAAGATGAAGACAACTTGAAGATGAAGATGACTTGATGACTTGATGATTAGATGATCTAGTTGATATAGAGAAAAAGACCAGTGCTGACAAATTGTGTCAAGAGAATACCTTCCTAGTTAAAAGGGAGTGTTGATGTATTTATAAATTCATAATGTATTCACTTATATATTTCATATATTGTACCCCCGATGTTTATTCTGGGAAGTATCTATAATGTAATTGAGTCATGTCATACCCCAATGTTCCCATCGGGAGGTTTTATAATGTAAACAAGTCATGTCAATTCATTGTGGGTAACCCTCATATTGTTCAAGGTTTAAAGTCCCCGCAGTTGTGGGGCACTAGGGTTATTAGACTCTCCTAGAGAAGTTGGCCCTACTAAGTTATTGTCAAGTCGGGGATTAGTATAAATAGAGAGTGAGCCTCTCTATTTATCACACACTCACTCACACTTAGTTGTAGCGCATAACTAAGAGAGAAGAAGTTGATGGGACAAGAGAGAGAGAGACTACTGCTGTCAGGAGATCATCTTACTATTTTTGGGGATTTGCTTTTGGTGCTGATTCTATCTCTAAGGAAGTTGCAGGGTTTTCTCCTTTATGATTTCCCTGCGTAAAATCTTTGTGTTCATTGTCTCATGTGTTTGATTGTTGTTCTTTTTATTCTCTTAGATAAGATCCTAAGTTAAATTCTAGATTAAATGATCAAAATCTAACAAGAGTCATAGCAAAGGTTAAGGAGGCAGCCACAAAGAGAGGAAAGAAAATGCCAAGGCAAATGGCATATAGAGGAAGTTGAGTGATGAATATTATGAGAGAGAGAAGGCTAAGATAAAAGTCCGTCTATAAGAAATAATGGATTTGTTATATAAGAGAAAGGAAGACTAGAGATGTGGTTTCCTTCTGCAGAGAAAGGTGAAGCGACATAAGCTACAAAGGAGAGAAGAGAAACTGATGAATGCTTAGTGTGAAGAAGAGATGCTCAAGGCGAGAGACTGTCTGAGAGAAGTCTTGAAGGCTGAAGCTTCAAGAGAGGCCAATAAGTCTAAATGTTTTGAAACTAATATCTTGTGTGTGTCAATAGGTACAACTAGTATAGATCCATTTTAACTATGGCTCTACCAAGCGCCTAGAGGGATCAAGTTCTCTTGAGGTGCAAACCCTTTTTAATTTACAAAAATGTCTAATAAGTATTCCTATTTGGGAGGGAAATGACCAACTTGCTTAAGTAATTTCAAAATAGGGTAAATACTAGCAGAAGAATGAGCTGAGTAACATTAATAATAATATAATCAAATAGTTTTATAAAAATTGCTTTACTTGTCTTTCATTAAAACTAATAATGAATATTAAGAGTAATTAATGAGTAAAATAATCAATATAAAATTTTAAAATCTAGATTTATTGGAATTTGAAAAACATTTTACCATCAAATGAAGATTTTAAAAATTTATCCAAATGTTTTTGAGAAATGATTTGTTTTTCTCTATAATTAAAAACGAACATTTACATGTTAGGGTTAACCTTGACTTGGGAATGAGTGCTTGGATGTAAGCGGTTTAAGGCACATGGTTTCTTTCTAGTTGTATTTGCATTTAAAGAACCTTAAAGATATTGTTGTAATATTTCATTCTAATAGCTATAATTATGTAATTTATTTTCTATAACATATTTTATTCCTAACATTATGTGTGCTTAAGATTTCAAGTAAATGAAATTTTAAATTGAAATTTGATATATAACTACATAAATGTGTTTTACAATTTAGTTAATTTGAAACTAAATTCCATATGTTCATGGTTTTATAAATTTTTTTTACTACTCAAGTCATTTGACTACTAATATTTGTATAATATTTGTAAGATTGTGAGTATTTCCCTAATATGGTTTGTATATTTATATGAGTATAATATTTTGTATATTTTTAGTGATAAGCCGACATGTTGTAAGTTTTTTTTATTTTTTATTTTTATTATTATTAGTTTTTTTAATTTTTACTTTTTATTATTATTATTTTTATTAAGCCAACATGTGCCTGGTGAGCGTTACAGACGTGACACATCTCACCCTTTTGAGTTGTAGAAAGCGCCTCTCGGCACAAAGAATGAAGAAGGACACTCTGCTAATATTGTCATAGAAGATGAAGGAAGAGGACGGACTTTGAATTCCGTTCCAGGAGAAGATGAGGTGACGAAGTCTCTTGTACATGCACATACACAGCTGAGTGAAAGTAATGTTTTCCATCTTACTGTGAAAGCTGAGAACAAAAAAGACTTGGCACATGATGATGGCCAAGAACTGAAAGAGACAAAGGAGGATATCAAGCATTCAGATGTTATGCTTGAGGAGGATGAACAGAAGACTATTCAATATTTTGTGAGTCCTGGAGAAGACTTGGAATAGCCAGAGGAAGATTTGATGATTGAGTCATCAAATAAGACCATTGAGCCTTGTGAGTTTACTACTAAAAAAGTGAATGTGTTTACAGGTTATGAAGAAGACAATCTATCTTTTGAAGTTGTCTTGAGTGAAATTGGAGGTTGGCAAGCAATATGGGATGAAGAGTGTCTTGCAGGAAAAGACAAAGATGAAGTGTTACAGCAGAAGGAAATTGAAAATTCCTTGTCAAGTGATCAAAGTAATGCTAATGAAGATGAAGTAGTCATGCTTCCTATGATGAAACATGATATTAACAAAGGTAAAGAGGGGTCAACCTGCCTGCATGGTCAAGAAAAGATGGTTGGACAGACATCTAGAACTGACACAATGATGAAGGATTATAATTTTATTTTGATAGGAGATGAAGAAGCATTGTCAGAGAGAGATTGGGCTTGTGACAAAGAAGAGATAGTAGTCAAGATAAAAGTGCAACAGCTGTGTCTCACACTAAAGAGGGATCAGTCCTAGAATTGAAGAAAACTGAAGGTTCCTAGGAAAGGCATAAAGATAAGGAAGATGTCAAGCATGAAGATACTGTGCTTGAAGAAGCTAACAGGGAGATGTTATCACTGGAAAACATATTAGAGAAATCTGAGTCAAATTGTGAATGGAAACCTTAGGTAAATAGGCTATGTTCCAATACTTTTGATGAAGAGATGAAGTATCTTAAGGGATGCATAGACAAAGATGAAAGTGGGAAAGACCCAGTTAGTCTAGATGGACAACTGGAAGTGTTGTCAAGCAATGAAAAAGGGAGAGATGAGTTATTGCAGTAGAAGGAGTCTACAGTGTCCTTAATTAATGAAGGCATCAATCTTATTGTGGAAGAGACAATCATGTCTTATGAGAGAGAATTTGTTCCTGCTATGGATAAAGAAGATTTGGTTTACTCAGAGAGCCAAAGTAAGGGTAATAGACAAACCTTTGGGACTGTCACAGAAGTGAGAAATCATAATTCTATTATGACAGAGGTGGATGAGATAGTGTCACAAAGAATTTTATTTAGTGACAAGGAAGAAGATGAGGCTGCTGTGTCTTAGGGGGAAGAATAAGTAGCTTTGGGACTAAGCAAGACTGAATTGACTGACATAAGTGGTCAAGAAATTGAAATACAATTACTGAATATTGTTAAGATAGAGCCAGAGGAGAGTTTTGCTAACACTGAAATGCAACATAGTGAAGAAGTGATTGAAAGGAATCAAGTAGAGAATAAATGTTTGAAGTACTAGCTAGAAGTATTGGAAGAAGAGGAAGAGAGTTATGATGAATTCAATGGTCAGCATGTTGATGATGTGTTTGAGATAGGTCAGGAAGAAGAAGATGAATTGATGGAGATTTTGCTAAAAAGGATTACAGTGGATAAGAAGGAAATGTCTCAAGTTTTCACTGAGACAAAAGCAGATATTAGTTTTATAAAGTATGTTGTGTTAGCTAATATGTAGAGTAGTGTGAGGGAGGAACTTCGGCAAGTTGGCATCCCACATCCCGCATCCTACAACCCGATTTTGGGAAGGATGTTGCAGAAATAAATTTGTGGAGAGAAACATTGGGTGTTCGAGATAATGCATCCTGCAACCCGACTACAGAAACTCTGTTGCAGAAATAGAGTTGTAGAATGCTTATTGCGAAAAGGCTTGTTACAGAGACAGAATTGTTGGGAGGCAATTTTAGAGCATAATTTGTTTGTTAAGCTAAATTTGGCAGTCCTACTAAGTATAGGATCCAATGGATCCTAAAGGTTTTGGTTGTGGTCTACCCACCTGCACCATATACGCTGCAACCGTCTTCTGCATGAGGAATTTCGAACTTCCCTTGTAGCGAAATTCCTCACCCAAACCCTATTGTATGTCTCCATTCAACATATGGTCTACGTAGATGATGATGACTATACTGTTGTATCATGACTAACATAGGGTTAGTATAAAGGTAATATTTGTTGGATATTTGGTTGTAGTATTGCTGCATACAAGTCATACACTATTGCATGAATACAAAGCAATACATCTTGTAAACATGCTAAAACATAGGCTAGTTGAAGGGTTGACAAATAACAAGTTTAGGTTAAAGAATATTGGCATTTTTCCGTTATTGTTATAGAAACACATGGTTGATGGATTAGTCTAAACTCTGAAATATAATGATATTGTTTCTAATACATATTGTTGTACAAGTATTTTATATTAATATTTGATATATGCTTATGATCGCATAGCACTATTATTACTAAAGGAATGGTGACTCTAAGGTACTGACAATAACTCGATACTTGTGGATAACATTTGTTTATGACCTTGCAAATTACCAAGTAATCGGTTCTTAATGACACGTAGTGTGATGTTATTTCCTTACTCATTATTGGATAAGTCGCATACTCATACACAACACCATTCCCTTTGATTTGACTCCATTGGGTACTAATCAATAACAATAGTCCAAAGAGATATATTTCATGTCTTGGCATGGTAATAGGGCTCTCTCCCAAGAGACTTAGGCTTCTGAAGAAGTTGGGTCCTACTAACCAAGGTCATACCTCCCTCATATGCTCACCAATGGCGACAACTTCTATTTCAACCGGTAACAAATAGTAATAGGACCTACCTAATCACATAATTCATTTTCTTGTATGTATTTATGACCCCTACTCATATAAGATTCCATTAATGTTGGGACTGACATGAAATCACTCCAACAATCCAAGTAGTGGTTTTGGTTTTTTTATAGAGAGAGAAGTCTGTCTTTTATCAAAGAGGAGCCTTGTGATGTCAGATTGGCTAGTGTAGAGTTCATTAACGAGGAATCGATACATTTCATGGAGGTAAAGATGAGTAAGTTTGCATCATGCTTGGTGTATCGAACTCCCTGTCGGCCATTTAGTACTTTCCTTAAGGTGGTGGAAATATTTGTTTATATACGAGCAATCCCTCCATCATCTAGGTTTTACTCTTATTTTCCCTTGAGGTGAACTAAAAGAATGATTCAAACCAAAACTGAGATTACTGGAATTACCACTTGTTCTAGCCATTAAATCCACGTTAAATGATCACTGCTAATTAGATTAGCAGAGAAGTTATGTAATTTATCCTCTAATTCAATGATCCAGGTACTTCTTTCTAGAGAATGGTTTTCTGTGATTAACGAGTCACTTGAACTTGATATGTGATTAACGAGTAACTTGAACATGCTCCTTGCCGACATACAGAAAATATTTCATCCCAAATTTTCATTGAAATGCAACAAATAGGATTGACATGGCCATCACTTTCCTTACTGATGCGGACTAGCGCTCTTTTTTAGTCCGAGAATCAATAGGGGAGATTCAATCCAATTTTCAATCACAATCTCGAGTCTATCAGAGAACCTGGTACTTCAGGGGTTCACGGTGGCATTTACATGAGGATCTCATCATTGTCTAGTTTGGGGGTTGTTCTGTACTTGATAGATGTCGCTCGTCTTTAGGTGGGTGGATTCATTGGCCTAGTATTGTAGTCTTCAATTCATGGGCCTACTACATTTTACTCCCCACTTTCCCTCCTGACATTATTTAGGGTCTTCAATTGCCATTTAACTAGGGTTTCCTTCAGGTACACTTTATTCTTTTTACATGGTCTTCACATAGTTAAATTTAAATTGAGAGGGAAGTTTAACAACATTAATTATGAGGCTCAAACATCCTATTTACACTAACAACAAGAAAAATTTGTTCAAATCAAGAAAAAACAAAGGAAAATTTGATAAACAAGTTCTAAGTAAAAATTCTGCACATTTGATGATTATTCCATTTCAGGAAATTTACGCAGCTGGTGACAAGTAAGACTGATAGAGTATACGAAATTTTCTAATATTCAAAGTTGTCAGCATGTCATATCAATAGAAAATATGTCAACCTACTACTATCATATATACTCTCGTAGTTTCAGGACTTGTTGGTTAATGAGAGAGGGAGAGAGTTGGGGAGCAATGTGATCAGGAGGTGGCGGCAGGTCTAACACAGCTTGCTTCTATCTCCCTTCATTTTTTAAAATCTATCCAATGGTTTCAAGATTCAACTACAATCTTCAATCTAACTAAAAATATACCTATTTAGGAGTAGTCTACAGATTCGACGATTTGGCTTACAAGACTTCTTCACCAAATCATCGAATCCGACCTGTACCAAAATTCAATCTATACTCTCAAGACTATGTGGTCGACTGCCATAAATGAGGGCCCTACAACCCCTTGATAACTGACTTCCAAAATGCGCCTCCTCCACTTAGCCGACCTAGTAGACTTAACAAATGCATCCAATTCATAGCCTAAAAAAAACCTAAACTTTGGATCTGTCCACTGAAGGTATCGTTCGACCCCTTCTCTCCTGTTTTTACACTCGATAAACTAATTTTGATCTCGCAGTGACCAGTCGAAACACTTCAAAGATATGGAGGTATGGTTCTTGGCGCTCTGATCGTGTTGAGATTTGTGAGATAGAATGAATAATTGTATGCAGTAACTACCTCTCCTGGATGATGGCTGCATCAATTTTTCTCTTGTATTTGATCCATTGAATTCAGGCTATTTTTATTAAAGGATTTGTGAATAAAGATAAGGTATCTTCAAGAAAGTCATCTTTCTCATTCATCACTACAATCAATAACCAATTGTTATGGCTTGTTACATTCACAATTATTACCATATTATAAATTTGAACTTATATCTCCAGCATATGCGCTCATACCCATATGCATTTTTAGCTTTCAGCCTCGAAAAAGCATGATATTGAATCATAATCGAAAAAAAATACAAATGCTTGAAAATCATCTTTCTCATTCATCACTACAATCAATAACCAATTGTTATGGCTTGTTACATTCACAATTATCACCATATTATAAATTTGAACTTATATCTCTAGCATATGCGCTCATACCCATATGCATTTTTAGCTTTCAGCCTCAAAAAAGCATGATATTGAATCATAATCGAAAAAAAATACAAATGCAAAAATCTATAAAAATCATATCCTTGTTCATAAAAACCATGTCGATGTTCCATAAATTTGGGGAAAAATCATGAAAACATTGAAAGTAACACAAATGGAAGAAGAATTCCATTTCTTTCTTAACTATCCATTCTACGTCGTTTAGGAGACAGAAAACCAAAACCAAAAACCTCCAATGCTCTCGTAGTAAGGGGGCGATTCCTAGTGCTATGCATGAGTACATTTCTCTACAAAGAAATTCTATCATTTTCTTGTCGCTTGGTAGAATGGCTCTCATGTGGGCCATGCCTTGAGGAGTGAACAACTCCTCAATTATGAAGAACTTTCCAAGGATGCCTGAAATTTGCCTCAAAAAAATAACTTCTCTTAGAAATTGAAGCTCCTAAGATTTCACAGCTCACTGCTGGGAGAGAATTGATCACAGTTTTTATTGGTTGATCTTGGGTATGTTCAAACCAGGCCCTATCTCAGGTATCGAACGACATATCATACATTACTAAGAATTTTTATTGATCTTATTTGCAGAAAGCCCATATGTACTCACAAAAGTAGCACCTATGCTTCTACGGGATTTTGTTTGAGTTGAATATGGTAGGGGTATGTTTATTTCTGATTGAATAACACCTAAAGGAGATTAAGGTTCATGATATTCTTCCATGGGATTAATTTTTAGCATTTTTGTTTTATCTTTTGAGCAACTAGATTATGTCAAACTAGCATCTTTTCTATCCTCTCTATAGCTTATCGAGCCTGTAGTTAGTTTCCTTTGCTTCATAGGAGAGGGCAGACAATCCGACTGATATGGAGTTGACGCCTTGCATGTTCCAATAAACTCATTCCTTTGACATGAGATTTCATGATCAACTACAACATGGGTAGACTCTTCAAAATTACAGTTTAATGAATTCCCCTCTGCGTAATGTGTGCAACGTTCCCATTTCTGAGATAACACTAATCTTAAATTGTTTTTATCTTTTGTTTTCCATGACACATTTTGAGACTTATTTGAGCCATCATGTAGAGGAAAAGTCATTGTCTTTTGAATCCTAGATGGCCTTACTATCTCTCTATAGAAGTCATCTTCATGAGCTTTGCTAAGCTAAGAATCTCCAGTTATGAACTTAATATTCTCTTGAGCAGAAATGTTGGAACACGACTCGCCTGTAGGAGTTTTCTAACGAGAAGAGCTAACGTGGTTTGTATATACTACCTTTATGAGAGCTACAATAAGATCGTCCTTTCCTTTTCCATCTTCCACAACTTTAACAAGGTCTTCAAAAAAATCTTCCATAGGTTTTTTACAACCATCGAATTCCTTTAATAGCTGTTTATCATAAATATATGTTAGAATCTATACTCGTAAGAACATTCAAACTATCATAACAAACTATCATAACAGGAGTAAGGCTGTAACTTTTTATGACCAGGAGATATCTTTTTGAAATATGCTTCATAATTCTATTGAGCCAAAATAAAGTGTCAATCATATTACCAAAAAAAAGACAACATATGCCTGCTATGTCTACACAGGGGTGCAGACTATCCGACTGAGATGGGAAATGATATGACATATTGTAAAAGAGATTACAGGGAATGATGTATTGTAAAATAGATTATAGGTTCAAAGTTGTGACAGAATAGAATGAAGCAACAGAAGCACTATGGGCAGTTGATTTCCTTCTCATTATTCAGAGTAGATTAAATAGGAAATAGAAAACAACAATACTATGGGCAAATACCATAGGTGAGTAAATACTGTGGGTTACCCAACTCACTAGCTTAACTACGGGTGATATTACACTCTTCAACACCCCCCCTTAATCTCAAGTGGTAGTACATCATCAGAACTTTCTATGCCTAAGTGTTCTCTCTGATATACAAATGCAGATGTTCCCAATGGTTTTGTGAACATGTCAGCTAACTGCTCCTTAGAGCCACAAAACAGTAAAGAAATTTGTTTTTCATTGACTAACTCACGAATGAAGTGATAGCAAGTGTCAATGAGTTTGCTTTTTCTATGAAATACATTATGTTTAGACAACTGTATTGCAGAGCTATTATCACAGAAAATAGAAGTGGGATATTTTGCAGTGTGTCCCATATCGTTTAACAGTCTTCTTAACCAAACTACATGGAAAGCTGCTGTGGTGGCTGCTACATATTCTGCTTCTGCAGAAGACATGCTCACAATGGGTTGTTTCTGAGATGCCCAAGAGATTAGATTTGTACCCAAATCGAAAGCATAACCAAATGTGATTTTCTTATCATCAAGACTACCTTCAAAATCACTGTCAATGTACCCTGTAAGAGTATTGTTTGGTGTATGAGTGTACCACAGGCCATGTCCAAGTGTGTCTGCAACATATCTCAGTATTATTTTTTCAACGTTCCAGTAAGAGTCTTTGGGAGACCCCATAAATATGGATATAAGACTGACAACATACATCAAATCTGGTCTAGTTGCAATCAAATACATTAAACTGCCTACCATTTGTCTATAGAGTGTATTGTTTACAGCTGCTTCATCACCATTCTTGGTTAACTTGGTGCCAAGAGCTATAGGGGTTTCTGCAGGTTTACATTTATCCATTCTGAATCTCTGCAAAATATCAGTAGCATACTTATGCTAGCAGATAAAAATACCTTTATCCATTTGAGTAACTTCCAGGCCAAGGAAGTACTTCATCAGTCCTAGATTAGTCATTTCAAGTTCTTTTTTCATGACTATCCTGAAATCTTCAATCTTCAAATTACCAGTGTAAATCATGTCATCAACATAAATACATACCATTAATAGTTTACCTTGCTCTATTTTGACATACAAAGTGGGCTCATTGTTGTTTCTGTTGAAACCATTGTTGATGAGGTAGGAGTCAATCCTACTGTACCAAGCTCGTCGAGCTTGTTTTCGACCATACTAGGCCTTTTTCAACTTATACACTTTGTCTTCATGACCCTTGACAGTATAACCAGGTGGCTGGTCTACATAAACTTCTTCTTCAAGAATACCATTAAGAAAGACAGATTTCACATCCATTTGATACACATGCCATTGATTTTGTGTTGCAATGGCAATTATAGCTCTGATGGTATCCATCCTTGCTACAGGAGAAAAGGTTTCATCAAAATCTATACCATACTTCTATGCATAACCTTTGGCAACCAACTTTGCTTTGTGCTTTTAAAGTTCTCCTTTTTCATTCAATTTGGTCTTATAGACCCATTTGACTTCAATACTGGTTTTGTTTGCAGGGATGTCAACAAGATCCCAAGTCTGAATGAAGCAACAGAAGCAATTTCTATGCCTAAAGATGCCTGTTGATCTATGTCTCAGCTAGGCTTACTTTTCATTCAAAAAACTTCAGCTTGACTTTCTTTCTTGAAGTGTACTTGGAATTCTTTTTCTTTGTCTTTTAGATCTTGATGCTAAGTAGTTGATCTTCTTCATCTTCTGGAACATAGTGAAAGTCTTCATCTTCCGTTTCAACATGATTCTTCTTGTTGTCATCTTTACCTGGACACTGAACATTTTTGTTAGAAAAAATATGAATATATTTAAGATTTTCTTGGAGAGCATTCACATCTTGGTGTTGCTTATCAATGACAGCTACTTCATTATTGATTTCTTTATTTGCTTGATTCCACTATGCATCCTTCACTTCTTCTTCAAAAATTGTGGGATCAGAAGAAAATAGAGCATATTGTAGATTCTCATCAGTAACAGGAGCCTATTCATAGATCTCCCTCAAAATTCTAGTTTTCTAGTTTTGGGGTGGACTGCATACTGTTGTTTCTTTTGTGATGCTATCAGCTGGTTGTTGCTCATTCTCAGCAACTATTGCAGCTTATATGCTGCTATCAATTGTCTCTTGCTCAAAGAGACTATCACTCACATCATTGAGTACCGCTGCAGTGACATGTTTTCTTTCACTGTCATCATCAAACATAACTAGATCAATATCATTTGCTAGGATTACATGATCACTAGTTGCCTTATAGACATAGTCATCTTGACTTTCTTCCACTTCAGAGTGGGATTCCTGGTGCTCTACCTGAATTACAGAGTCATCTTCCTCTACCGTTGGTTTGTCACTGAAGACTTCTTTTAGTGTATCCCATGCTCTCTTTCGAGTATCAACTTCTACAATGTAATGAAATAATGAATAATTTATATTGTCTTGTATGAGACATAAGTCAACAACTTGCCTTCTTTCTTTTTCAAATTCTGTGGAAGCATTAATCTTTTCTAGATCAATGGGATCCTCTTCAACTATGAAGTGCCACAAATCTTGTAATTTTAACACATTAATTACTTTGATTGCACATATATCATACTCATCTCCATTGAAGCTCTGCCATAAACCTTGTGGTGTTAAGATATTTCTTGCCTCTTCAAATTCTTTTGGGACTGCTTCTGGTAGCACCATCTTCAAGAATAGATCTTCTTTTCTAGATCACAACCTTCAATAAGATTGGATGATCAAGCCATCCTATCTCCAGATGCCCCCCCTTTTTTTGACAAAAAATCTAGTTCGAGAGTTCGCCATGCCAGCTTCTAGAATTTGTGATAAATTGAAAGAAAGTGACAGATATGGAATGAAAAAGACCGATTTGGTGGGTGCTTTAACAATGCACTTCATCTATTTTTTTTAATAAAAACGAGCACCGCTACTGGTGCAATGGAAATAGGTGGTGGATTGGCGTGGTGCCAGAAACTAGCTATGGAAAGTGCAGTTCACCACTTTCTCTAAACACACACAGAGCAGTGGCACTGCTTCTTGCCTCTTCAATATGAGCGGTGGCGTCGCTTTTCTCTTATGAGAAAGGGGCGGTGCCCAAGAGAGGTAACGCTCTCTTTTTTTAAATAATGCCTTTCCGTAAAAAAAAATGTTTTAGGGTTTCAGAAAATCAAAGCAAAGTAGATCATATCTGACAAAAAAAATAGACCTGGTACACAGACCGAGATGGAGGTATGTCCAATGAAAAAATCTGGAAAGTTGACAGGGTAAGATGATCTGGAAAGTCGAGATCTGTAACACTCCACAAACTGAAGGTGCGAGCTCTGGCAAACTGAGCACTGGGTGAACTCTGCTAAATTTAGTCCTCCATGAATCTTGTATATTTTCACCCCCCAAAAACTAGAGTGCAGCTCTGGTGAGCATGTGTTCAAAGGGTCGATTAGATCTACTACTTTTTGTTAAATGCCGGCTAGAAAAATCTGAACCCTAAAATGTATGCCCCAGGAGGTAGCCAAGCTCTCAAAGAAATTATCTCCCATTTTCTTTTACGTTAGAGCAAATAGAAACCTAAAGTCTAATCTCAAAACAAAATAGATAGAAATAGGGTGCTTTCCAAAATAAAATTCAGATCTGGAAAATACTATTCTTTGGAAAATAAAATTCAGATCTAAAAAATAAAATAAAAAATATAGTTCCCTAGCTTGATAGGAAAGCCGCTTCCAAATGGCTTCTAAGTGAGAGTGCTTTCCACTCTATGAAAAGGTTTACCCCAACAATGGATGGATCAGGCCGTAAGCTCTGATACCATGTGAAAGAATAGAATCAAGCAACAGAAGCACTATCAGATGAGGCCATAAGCTCTGATACCATGTGAAATAATAGAATGAAGCAACAAAAGCACTATGGGCAGTTGATTTCCTTCTCATTATTAAGATTAGATTAAATAGGAAATGGAAAAAAACAATACTATGGGCGAATACCATAGGTGAGTAAATACAGTTGGTTATTTAACTCACTAGCTTAACTATGGGTGAGATTACACTCTTCAACAAAAGCCACATGCTTGTAGGTTGTATAAGTGCACCTAGAGGTATTGAATTCATTTTTGTGGCTAGGGTTTTACCCCTAGCTTGTGTGAATGAGCACCTACTAAGGAGAAGGGACTCCTTAGTAGCAGTTTAGTAAATGGAAATTAAAATGCTAAATAGAAATAAAACCTAATCTAAACATGTGCATGAAACAGAAAAACAAGATGTAAAAGATGGTTTTTGTATTAATGTTACCTTCGACGTGAAGGTTGGTGAAGCCCTTTGTAGTGATCCAAGAGGGTTGCTCCGAGCTCCAACTTGCTCCTTCTCTTTCTCCAATGGTGGAAATGGGCCAAAAGGGGCTCTCAATGGTGAAAGTAGCTCAAGGGTGAGCTAGGGTTTCTAGAGCTATTTTGGCAGAGTAAGGATGCTTGTGATTGTGGATGTGAAATAGGGGGTCTCCATCACCTATTTATAGTTTTTCAGTGGTGGAGTGCTGGCCCATGGTTTTTGGAAACCATATGGTTTAGGGCAGCTGTATAGGGTTTTTTCCTCCTTTTCCTCATTATTTTATATTTTTTCTTCCCTTTTTGGGGATTTTTGCTATTTTAGAGGAATTTTGGATATTTTTTGAGGAAAAAAGGGGGTTTTAGCCTTTTTGAGGCTTTCTTGATGGTTTTATGGCCTTTTGGAGGCTTTTTAGTGGGATTTTCAGGGTAATATGGTAGGAAATGGACAAATGAGCCATGTAGTGGGGTAGATGAGGTAGTGAACACTTTTTGGGTGTTAACAGATTGCCCCCTGATGTGCGAGGGCAGGAGCTCATCGTATGGCCGATGGACATCATAAGTCATATATGGTTTTCCTGCGGTGTGGAGACGAGAAGAAACAAACTGAATCCCGGAACAACGATCCCAAACCAACTGCAAGAACTAAAAGTACATAACCTCAATAATGGATGAGGAATCATCTGATCATATGGACAAGGAGGGTATTCCCATGCTCGTATCAGGATATAACATGATAATAACAATGGGGTCCAAAATATGGGGACCTGACATATACATGGCCTCAAATACTGAATGAGGAAGAATATCAATATATGGACGAGGCGGGCATACCCATGCTCGTATCAAGACACATAAAAATAACTGTGAGACCCAAAAAGAGGGACCTATAGGATACATAAAAAACCACTGTGTCTATCATGAGGGTCCAGAAGGGACACAAATCTGGGACATACTGCTGGGCTGACCATGTCGGAGCTAAAAAACTGATGCACTGGAATGACAGCAGTGCTACTGAATGTGGTACCAAAGGAACTGGTGAGCTGCTGGATCAGAGTGACAAGGGTCATACTCGCAATGGTACACTGAACTGGGTACTCAAGGAAGCATGGAACTGGATGGCTTCTGAATACAATCGCCAACGCAGCCCATACATCCAAGGGAACATATAACTGGGCATTCCGAAGTGACTCACCAATGTGCTAGAGTCGGGGGAAATTCAGGGTCTTCAACAAATACTGGAAGGGATATAAATCCTGTGCGATTCTCAACGATGTGATCAAGGTGCTGAAGTCGAGCATGTGAGAAACAACCATTCGGAGAGACAATGATGACTCCTCCCAAAATAGTCTGTAGGAACTCACCATAGATGGTGATGGGTCCAAGGCACAAGGGCCTCTAGGTCTATCCTCTCGAATAGAGGGGCTATCGTCGACAGAGGGAGACCTGCAACTATCAAGGCAATAATGTTTCCTTGACAGTAGCGCGAGGTGCAAAACCGAAATGTGATAGTACTGATGGGAGGATTGATAAACTGGGGGGAATAACTGGGCAAGTAGAGTGGGTGGACTCAAACTTCCTTTGTTCAGAGTATGATGGCAGGGATGATCGGGCAGCATATGAAACTGACTGGTGGTAAAGGGATCATCTCTGTATTGGATTTGGGAGGGTGACTGGGCTGAGGGAGACTCAAGCTATGGTGAAATGGTAGGAGACTACAGAATACTCTGAACAAAGGCGACCTAATTGGGGGTGCTGCCGAGAGGATCGATCATAGCACCAAGAGGCACGGGGGGACTTCTTCATCGGTTAGGGAACTAGAAGAAGTGTTTATATGAAATGGTACTGTCGTGTGGATTTATACGAGCCTAGGACAATTCATGCTCGTGGTTGCTTTCAATTTTAAGGAGTCTGAAAGCAATAAGAAGACTCTGAATGAATGGAATGGTACTGTCATGTGGATTTTACGAGCCTAGGATAGTTCATGCTCGTGGTTGCTTTCAAGTTTAAGGAGTCTGAAAGCAATAAGAAGACTCTTGAAGTAATGGAATGGTACTGTCGTGTGGATTTTATGAGCCCAGGACAGTTCATGCTCGTGGTTTCTTTCAATTTTAAGGAGTTTGAAAGCAATAAGAAGACTCTGAAGTAGTGGAATGGTACTGTCGTGTGGATTTTATGAGCCCAGGACAGTTCATGCTCGTGGTTGCTTTCAATTTTAAGGAGTCTGAAAGCAATAAGAAGACTCTGAAGTAATGGAATGGTACTGTCATGTGGATTTTACAAGCCCAGGACAGTTCATGCTCATGGTTGCTTTCAATTTTAAGGAGTCTGAAAGCAATAAGAAGACTCTGAAGAAAGGCCAGACAAGGAGGAAGTATTCAATCAAGGAACGTTTGTGATGACCAGGAACGAGGGTGGGGGGGGGAACACTGGTGGGCCTCCTTGCGGGGCGAATGAATGGTGGAAAAATAACGGAACATTTGCAGTATGACAGGAGTGGATGGCTCATGTAACAACTGTGGAACAATCTGATGGTGGCCGATGGGGCGTTCAAATGGAGGCAGCAAGGTTTCGGGACACAATGTTGAAATTGGACCAAGTGAGAGCGAGAAATGATCTCAAGCATCATCACGAGCTCGGAGAAATGAATCCGGTGATATAAAGAGTGGTAAAAAAGGAGAGCGGCCGAAGTGGCATGCAAACCGAGGTGACTAGCGGTGTCTAAAAAATGGGCAAAAAATGACGTAGAAAAAATAATGCAATGAGGTGACCATCGTGACGATCTCGTCGTGCTGATTCCAATGGTGGAAACGGTTCAGAAAACGGACTCCGTATGGGTTCAGAACGGCCAAAACAAGAACAAAGTCAACGTACTATAAATAGTAAGTGGGCCCAACATGACAAGTGTCATTTGTACTATTTGACTTTGACTAGTGATCAGAGTGGACTAGAGCTGAGGTGGCATTTCTGGACGATTCGACCGGGTGATTTCAGATTCGAGAGATACAAGTATTTTGTCAAACTCATACCTGCTTTGTCATTGGGTTCCGGGGGGGGGTAGTGGGTCCCAGGGTATTGTTTGTACGGTCCACGTGGGGTGGACCGCGGGTTAGCGGGTCGGGACCGTGGTCCAAGACCGCGGGTCGGGACCGTGGTCCAAGACCGCGGGTTTAGGCCGGACAGCCGCAGTTAGGGACCACGAGTTTAGGCCTGACAACCGCGGCTAGGGACCGTGACTGTAGGCCTGACAGCCGCAGTCGGAAACCGTGGGTTTAGGCCTAATAGCCGCGGTCGCAAACTATGGGTTTAGGCCTGACAGCCGTGGCCCACGGCTAGGGACCATGGCTGTAGGCCTCACAACCGCGGTTAGGGACCGCGCTATTTGGGTTTTTCGAGGGGAGTGGAAGGACTATGTGTTTGACATGAGTTTGATGAGTCTACTTTGTGTGATTGATAGGATGTCGCAGGTGCTATGGAGAGAGCGGGAGATACCGGATGAGATTATGGCGATCGATGTTGGGGCTATTCAGACTGCTAAAGTTCGCTCAGGTACCTATGATGCGGTCAGCAGCATTGCTGCTGAACCGACTGGTTAGTTTCTGGGAGCCAGACATACAGGATTTCTGAGTGCAGGGTGAGAGGGTGGATCTCACCCTAACTGACGTATACTTCTTGATGGGGTTTCCCTGTCTGGGTAGGGTGGCCGGCACATAGCCGCAGGTATCAGTGGACATAGACATGGATGACATGCTAGAGCGGTTCTGTGGTGCAGAGGCTCGGGTGCATAGGAATGCAATTCTGGTGAGAGATCTATAGGAGCCAGCAGTGTGGGCCATGGCAGCGTGCGTGGTGCACGTTTTGGGATCCCAGTCACCAGAGAGGGTGTCTGGGGGCCAGATGCAGCTAATGGAGCGCGTATTGGCCGGTGTTTACTACGCGTGGGGCCAGATGTTCCTTACCTGCGTGCAGCAGCAGCTGACAGCAGCGAAGGAATATGGCAAGGGGTTTTGCTATGGTTCCTTCTTATGTGCATTTTTTATGGAGAGGGTACCCACACTGCGACCACGGGTGCCGATCAGGGCAGGAGGCGTGAGGGAGCCGCGGATGGTGCAGTGGGGTGAGATGATGCACCTCCGTGGTGGCAGTGATGTTGGTAGGTATTTCACATAGGAGTTGTACCTGCAGTGGCTTCAGCTACCGTTGATGCTGGATGACTATCCATATAGAGATATGGATTATACCGGAGATCCAGAGGCACCACGGCTGCCAAGACAGGCATGGGGACCAGATGGTACGTATGGTTTGATTGCATTGTCAAGTTTTTATATATGATATTTGATTGATATCTTGTTACTGACAAATGTGTGATCTACAGATGTGGGCATGAGGCCGCCGCCAGGGCATGTGGTGCGGAGGGGGATTGTGGCCGTTCCAGCTCTGCCTAGGCGGGGGGAGGTGCGTCGCCGAGATGCAGAGGGGACGCTCGAGTCTGTATGGGCACTGCTAGACCATTTCCTGGTGGGGGTGACCGACGAGGGGTGGTGGGACATCAATCCGGACGTGGTTCAGGATTGCAGGAGGGCACCCCAAGATTTCAGATCGATTGCGATCCGGGTGGCTATCTTGGTGGATAGGGCACGGGCACAGGATCCTAGACGGGATGAGGATTTGCCGGAGGAGGAGCGAGGGGAGGATTCAGAGGCAGTGGATACTGGCAGTGACGCAGGGTATGATTCTCATTAGGGAGTGCAGGGGACTCCCCCCGAGTTTTGTAGCGACGGCATGTATTTTATGAGGCATTAGGGATGTACATACATTTTTTGTATAGCTGAGTACAGGGGTACTCAGGACATGTATAGCACTGTGACATGTATTTTTTTGGATGTATATATATATGCACATGGATGCACATTTTTGTGATGTTGTCTTAGTTGTACACACGTGGATGCGCTTTATGACGTGTTATATGTTTGTATTGCACGTGGATGCAAGTAGTCTAGGCTGTTGGGCACGTGGATGTCCCTTGTGTATTTTATGTCATGCGATGTGATGTATGTATGATTTGGCACGTGGATGCCCCTATGGATACAAATGTGGTTTTATGGTTTATGTACAAGGATGCAAATGTTGATGCAATGCAGTCTTTTTGGGTTTTTATATATTTGGATGAGATGCTATGGGATAATGATGCATGATGGAGGTGTTACACAGTGTGATGGATATGCCAATCTAGGACATTATTTGCCATTTGATCTGTGACACTATTGTGAGCTCTTGGGACATGTGTGAATGTGATGGATTCAAACTGTCGGCTGAGTTGTTTTGTACGCAGGAATTTTCTAAATAGGAAGGGATGACGCACCTGGTAGCAGTTGTTGAGCTGGGAGACAAGTAGCTGGGAGTCAAGGAACACATGAAGGTGACATATTCCCATCTGGAGGGCAGCAGTCAGGAGACCGGTCACTGCATCATACTCCACCTGGTTATTGGTAGCGGCGCCTATACATATTCCGTCAAGGTGAATCAGTTCATTGGAAGGGGAATATAAGACCCACGCTACAGAAGCCAGGTTGGGAAACCAGTGGCTTGCGCCATCAGCAAAGCCAGTGTAACAAGGTGGAAGATGGTCCATCTGTGGGCATGCAAAAAACGATGAATGTAAGATTATGGTAAAGAAGGTGAAAAACAAAAAAGAGAGCCAACTGTACAATGCGAACCAATGAGGTCGCGGTTTCAGTTATGGGTAAAAACGTTTAAGATACAACCCATTACGGGGGTTGCGTAAAGGGTGGCCTTCAGAGTCGGCTAAAATGTATGCCCCCTTGCCAAGGCAAGTCTTCACAATGTAAGGGCCTTGCCACATGGACTCAAACTTTCCTTTAACGGTTTTGTCGTCGGCTTGGTCATAGGCGAGGACGAGGTCCCCTTCGTGGAAAGTTCGAGGGTGAACATGTTTGTCATAACTAGATTTGGAGCGGTTTTTGGAAGCTTCGATGTTATGGAGAGTGGCACGACGATCTTCATCGACTTGTTCGAGGGATAGCAGACGTTGTTCCAGGGGGGAGGTATCGGGGAGAAGCTCAACGGCGATATGTAAGGCAGGTATCTGACACTCGATGGGGAGGACAGACTCTACACCATGAACTAAATGAAACGGGGTAAAACCAGTGGCGGTCTTGGTTGAGGTACGGTAAGCCCATAAGGCATGGAATAGCATATGGTTCCAATTGGACTTATGCTGGTCAACAGTGTGTTGGAGTATGGTTTTTAGGATTTTGTTAACAGCTTCTACTTGACCGTTCCCTTGAGGGTAGTAAGCAGAGGAAAATTGGTGTTCGAACTTGAGGAGGGTGGATAACTCGCGCCAAATGGAATCTTCAAAGTGTGATCCATGGTCTGAGACCAACTATTTAGGGACCCCAAATCGAGTGATAACATGGTTGAAAAAGAAACAGGCAGCAGTGTCAGTGGTACAGTTGAAGGTGGGCATGGCTTCCGCCCATTTGGTGAAGTAATCGACGGCAACAATGATGTACTTATGGCCATTCGCAGATGGGGGTCTACACTCCATGAAGTTGATGGCCCACTTACAAAAGGGACCAACGGTGACGACTGGGTATAATGGAGCAGGTGGTGTCCGGGCCTTGGGGGCAAAGAGTTGGTAGTTATGGCAATGCTTGACCACAGTGATGCAGTCAGTGAAAAGTGTGGGCCAGAAGTATCCGACACGGACGACCTTTTGGGCAGTGGCCATCCTTGAGAAATGGTCGCCGCAGGCACCGCTATGACAATCATTGAGGATGTGTTCAACTTCCTCGTGTGTAAGGAAATGACGAAGAATTGTGTCGACCCCTCACTAGTAAAGGACATCTCCTAGGAGGAGGTAGCGAGAGGCCTGGTGACGAATACGACGACATTCATTCCGAGTGACTATGGGTCGGAACTTCTATGTGCGTAGGTATAACAAAATATCACCGTACCATGGGTCATCGGATGAGATAGTGAACAAGTGATTCTCAGGTAACTCATCGGAGATAGGTGAGGCCGGGAGAAAGAAAGGGAGATCAGTGATGAGCTGGGCAAGTGCAAGGGCTTTAGTGCTCTTAGGTGTTCGGAACGTGAGGTCATATTCTTGGAGGATAATGACCCATTTAGCCACACGACCTTGCAGGAGCCGCCGGTTTAGGAGATACACCATGGGGTTAGAGTCGGCGACGACTATGGTATGACTAAGTAAAATGTAGTGTCGCAATCTTTGGACGGAAAAGACCACTGCTAGGGCCAGTCTCTCCTCATATGGGTAATGTAGGGGTGGGCCAGACAAGGTCTGGCTGACATAGTAAATGACATGCTCTTGGTGTGAGGTGTCTTCTTGAACCAAGACTCCGGACACAGCATGCTCGGATGCTGAGACGTAGAGGATGAAATCCTGAGATAAATCCGGAGGGGAGATCAAGGGGGCTTGTGTGAGAGCTTTCTTGAGGGCTTCGAATGCAGCTTCAGCTTGCTCATCCAAGACAAAGGGTATGTGGGTATGGAGCAAGCGCAAGAAACTGTGAACGGTTGTGGCGTAATCAGGAACGAAGCGTCGAAGAAAATTGGAGCGCCCTTGCAGACTTTGGAGTTGCTGGAGCGTGCGAGGAGAGGGAAGGTATAAGATGGCTTGGACCTTTAGGGGATCAATAGTAATTCCTTTCTGGGAAACAATGAAACCCAAAAATCGGCCTGTCGGAACGCAAAAAACACACTTGTGTGGGTTCAAGCAGATCTGATATTTGCAACAACGCAGAAAAACTAGCCGAAGGTCATTAAGGTGGTCTGATCATTTCCAGGAACGAGCTGTAAGGTCATCAAGGTAGACGAGCAGGATGTGGACCAAATCATGAAAGCAATAGGTCATGGCCCGCTGGAATGTGGCACCAACATTTTTTAGGCCAAAAGGCATGACGCGATAGGAAAAGGTGCCCCATGGGGTAGTAAAGGCAGTTTTGTACTGGTCTTCCTTTCAGATTTGGATCTGATTGTATCCAGAAAAACCGTCCATGAACGAGAGGACTTCATGCCCCGCACACGCATCGATAAGCTGGTCAATAAATGGCATGGGGAAGTTGTCCTTGGGACAGGCGCGGTTTAAATCTCAGAAGTCAGTGCATACTCTAATGGTGCCTTTTTTTTTGTTAACGGGAATAGGGTTTGAAACCCAGGTGGTATAGGCAATAGGATAAATGAATCCTGCCTTGCGAAGTTTCTCAATCTCTGCTTTGATAGCTGGGAGTTTTGAGGGATGAATGGGATGCTGTTTCTGATGAACGGGGGTTACATCAGGCCATGTGTCAATGTGGTGCTCTATAATGGCAGGGTCAAGACTAGGCATTTCGGTATAGGACCAGGCAAAGACATCACAGAATTTTCTGAAGAGCTTTTTGTATTCCTCAATCTCATGCTCACTGCAAGAGGCTCCTAAAGTGATGAGTTCGGGGGTGCTTCCTAGGGCGGCGATAGCAATTTGGATGACAGGTGAGATGTTGGCCATGTTACCCTCCTCGAAGGTGTCAGGAGCAGGAATAGGGTCCTTGAACCAGTCGACCTTGGGGGGAAGGAAGTCATTGGATTCAACTGCAAATTGGGTAGCAGTGTTAGAGGAGGATTCATCTGGGAGGAAGTAGGAATGATGGTGCATGTCATCCCAGGGATACTCCGAGCTAGTGAGATCCTCGAGAATTTCTTCATCAGTATGGAAATTTTGTGTCGTCAAATCGGTTGACGAGGGAGTAGGGGCGGAAGAGATCATATAAATGGTATTAACCTCTCCGGAAGGGGGAGAGTCCGGGGGGTAGATATCCTCACTGGTGGGTGGTGTCATCTCAAGATCCAGATTGTTCATCTCATAGAGAGCTGCACTATAATCGGGGAGATCGGGACAATGATGTGTGTAATGCCCATAAACACTGCATATGGCACAGGGGTGGTTAGTGCGCAGGGATTTGTTGCGAGACGTAGGGGTTGGATCTAGGTGGACAACCGGTATACTCAGGTCATCGTCAAGCATTTGCATGTGTTCCTGTAATGCGGGTAACTGAGGACATTGGTGAGTCGCATGGCCCAACTCATCACATAGTGAGCATTTGGGAGAAGCACGAAATACACGGAGGTTTCTGACTATCTTGGGAGGTGGGACCGCAGAGTAAGGTTGGGGGCCTCTGCCCCCAGTGGGTTTGGTAAGAGGAGGGGGGGGGTTCGTGGAGGACGACGCGGTAGCTACACCGGGAGGTGGTTGATTAGTAGTGACAATGGGTTGCACCGGTTGCAGGACGACATCTGGTGTCGGCGGGGGGACGGGAGGCGAAAGATACCAAACGAGTAATCCTAAGGTTAACCCAGGGAGGCTAAGGGTAGCCATGGCTGGGGCACTAACTACTCCTGAGGGAGGGATGAGGAAAGGAATGGCATGGATGGGTGTAACACCAATGTAACTAGGTACCAAAGGGGGTTTAGGCAAGAAGGGCGGTTGATTAGTAGGAGTTCGCATGGTATGGGACAGGGTACATAGGTCAGACATGTCAGTGTCGGGTGACGGGGGTGGAATAGATTGGAAGGTTGAGGTCATTGGCACGTCTGAGTAAACTCCAGGCCCCATAGAGGAAACAACTGAGGTGGTGGCACCCGAAACGGGTTGTTCAACCATGGGGAGAACATTTTCGGGTGCCGCGAGGGCATTGGGATCATAGTAGGTGAGTTGGTCAACCTTGACCACGCATCCCTCACGGGGGAACATCATGGTACAAAAAACGGAAGAAGCAACCACTTGCATAGCATACATGTAGCTGCGACCAAGTAAAAGGTTATAATCAAGCTGTGCATTAATAACCTCGATGTTAATGAGGACGGTTTTTCCCTCCAGCTGGACAGGGACGTTAGTTAATAGGCCTTTTGGTTCAGCCGAACGGCCGTCGTAGGCTCGCAACGCGGTAGAGGACTGATGGAGAGGGGGGGATCCCAATTTATGCCAAATGGAGGTGGACATGACACATGTAGAGGCACCTTCATCAATAATGCATCGATGGACGACAAAATTTTGAATGGAAACAGAAACTTGGAATGCTAAAGTGGAAGGCATGCGGGGTTTGGATTGGTCCAAATCAAATGCCATTAAATTCGAATCGTGTGGATCGATAGCCCCAATGGCTGAGAGTAAAGTCTTGCGCTGCGAAGGGCAGTTTTTTAAGACTTCTAACGTAGACATGGCTGTGGGAGATTGGGCTAAGTCATCGACAATGTTGTAGTTTGACGCAGCCCGTACATTGGGGTTATTGTGGATACGGCGAAGTGGGAAACGAGGTGCTTTAGGAGCGCCATCTAGTGGAGGTGGAGGTATATGTAACGCCTGATCAATGGGATGAGCGTTAGTGGGTTTATCGACGGGAGGGGCTTCAGGGGTGGAGCCATATTGGTTCCGCTGGGTTTGGAGGTTGACATCAGCAGAGGACATCATCAACAAGTGGTGGGTACCTGAGTCAAACATGGGTTGATCAGGAGCAGCGTAAGTGATTTGTTGTGGGATTGGTGCATTGGCTTGAGGGGGAGCCAACGGTTAAGTGTTCAGTACGCCTTGGTTTGGTAAGGGGTTTCGCAGCACCAAAGGTGGCTGCTGAGGTTGTGGGGGATTGGGTGGTGCTTGAGGAGTGGCATGCCCTTGGCGGTGGGCATCATCAGCCCAAAGTTGCCAAACTCGCTCCAAGTGGGGGAAAAAATGTGTGTAGTGGCCATAGATCCCGCAAATAGAACAAGGATGGTTTGTTCACAAATTGGGGTTTTTAGCCTGCTTGGGCGGGCGATTAGGGTTTTGGTTAGCAGGGGCCGCATTATTATTATCAGGGGGATTAGGGGGTTGACCAGCTTGGTCTATGGGTTAGTTGTTCCCACGATTTCGGCCCCTACCGTGGTTTTGTTGGGCCTGGTTGCGTTGGTTGTTCTGGTTTTGCTGCGGGTTTTGTTGGGCGTAAAATTGCCCTTGGGTAGCAGGTGGATTCTGAGGTTGCGCAGGTGCTGGAGCAGGCTGCGGTGGATGATATGTAGGTGGAGGCTGCGCAGGTGCAGCAACTTGAGGGGGTTGCTGATAGGGCTATGGAGCGGGTTGTGGGTTTTTCGTAGGGGCTGCCTGTGGTGGGTAATAAGCGGGTTGGGCTTGTGAAGGCGCAGGGGCTGGTGCAGCCTGCTAGTGGTAGTAGGGCTGAGGTGCGACCGGGGGGGCGTAAGTGGAAGTCGCATGACTGAAACACTGAGGTGGACATGAGGGTCCATGGGAATGGTGGTGATGTGTCATGGGAGCATACGAGTTGGTTGTTCCAGACTGTGAGGGAGCCTGCGAAAGGTCAGGGCCAGGGGTAGGACGTGCTATGGAAAATGGTTGAGGGTATGAAGAGACACGGCCAATAATGCCATCGACAGCATGGGATGCCCCCGGTGCATCGTGCTGGGAGGAATCGCTGTGAGGATCGTCAGGTATAATGGTATATAGATAACTCGACTGGGCGTAAATGAGGTCGAATTGTTGGGCCTTAAGGATGGCCTCTTCTTCGGACTGGGGTCTTTCGAATGCCACATCCTTAGCAATGACAGGAAGAAGGGATTTGAGAAACTAATCTAGGAAGATACGGTCGTCTAATTTGATCTTGCATAAGCTACGACGTCGACGCCACTCATGAATGTGGTCCGTGATGTGGGTAGCTGTGTTTTGTCTGCACGATAGGAGGATCTCAACGCCTGCGTCATAGCGGACAGGTAACTGGAAGAACTCTAGGAAGGTCAAGGAAAGGGAAGCAAAGGTGGCATGGGTTCCATGGGGTTGCTTGAAATACCACTTGGCTACAGAGCCAGTGAAGGTGCGCTGTAATAGACAGAGGCGAATGGAGTCGTCCACTATGGATTTTGAGGAACACCATAGATGGAAGGACATAATGTGGTTTTGTGGGTCCTCACCTGCCTTTCCCTCGAACTTAGGGATGTCAGAGGGGAGCTTGGTGGGCATGTGAGGCCATGCAGGGTCGTGTCGGATAGGGTCGTTGGTCAATCGGGCTAGGTCAGGCAGGTTGAGGCTAGCCATGAATGGAAAACTGGAAGAAGGATGTGACACGGTAGTGGGTTGGACCAAGTTGGGGCCAATGCCCCCAAGCAGAGGGGTAGTGGTAGGGAGGTTTCCCCCAAGTGGGGTTACTAAGGTGGCATAGGATGGTCCTGCACCACCAGGGGTAATGGGAGCCACTGATGGAGTGGGAGTAGGTATTCCTGCTACGGGAATAGGTGCCGTGAGGGGGACGGTAGATGGAGGCCCCGTGGAGGGAATACCCACAGCAGGTGTGGTAACTGGTGTAGTGGTGGATGTGCCACCAATGGTCCCCACCAAGATGGGAGTGGAAGTCACGCCAGCCATGGGGCTAGTAGGGGCAGTGTAAATGGGGTTCTCAGACTCTGGCTCAGAATCAGAGGTAAAATAAGGGGCGTCAATATCTGGTGACATAGTCCTATGCCGCTGATGAGTGGAGTCAAGTGACAAGGCTCGAGATCTATGATAAGTGGTATCAAGTGAGGATGATCTATGTCGATGAAGGGTGGTGTCAATTGAACTGTGCTGTGGGGGTTTGCCCCTGAGGCGCTGAGAATGTCTCGGGGACTCAATGGTGACAGATGGTGTCAAATCTTTGTGGGTTGAGGTGAGTAAAAAATAGCTCAAAAACCCTAACGCAACCGAGTGTGCAGAAGGAGAGCTCAAAAAATAGGGCACTCAGGCCAACAACCAACTCAAAACACCCACTGTAATAGTTGTGCTACAATAGGTGGAGTGTCAACAGAAATGGTCAGAATACCAACAAGCAGCAGGTTTCCTAAAAATAAAAAATGGTGGACTCACTAGACCAAAAGGAGGTAAGGGAGCATGCAAAAACCTAACTAAAAGTATTCTGACTCAACTAGACATATCCTCTGCAAGGTGATGAAATCCAAGTCAGACAATATGAATAAGAAATCCAAGTGGCTAAGATATCCCCCCTACCGGGAGGGACACCGGGTAGTCAATCCTAGAAGAATTTCAACTAAGATACCCCATTCATGATACGTCCAGAAAGGTGAATCTGTCATTTGGTCCTTTTACCACAATACCCCTATACAGGGATATCCCAAGAAATGCGAAAGGTAGCCCTTCAGTTACTGAATGGAGTGCAGTATTCCACTCAGGCCTCCGGAACCAATCTCGCGACTTTAACCCTCCTAAGGGAGAGGCCCTCTGGTAAACTGGTTGTGACTGTGCCAAAAATTACTAAGGTATTTTGGTTCTCTAATTGGACAATAGCTATGTCTCAAGTGTAAGTAACCGAGGGGTGTTATTAGAAGCATATCCCCCCGATCCTACCTAACTACAAAGATTCTTTTGTGTTCCCCAAGTGGGGTTAGAATATTGGTTGAGTTAAGTTGTTTTTTAAGGCTCACTTGAATTATGTGACAGAGTGTGTGCTCGTGAGGTGATGAACCCGAAAGAGAAGCGCCACACACAAGGGGGGCAACTTCCTAACGAACAATAACACTGAATTCAAAACTTTACATGCAAAATTTTCTGAATTAAAATGCTGAAATTTGAAAAAGATTCTGTAAAAGGGAACAGAAATGATGTTGCATAAAAGGATGTAGGGAAGTAGGGCTGCAGGTAGAACAGATGGCTGTGCAGATGCAGAAAATATTGCAGCAAAGGGGCTGGGTTCAACAACAGAAGGAAATGCAGAAATCAAACCGCGGGTCTATGATGAAATCGAGCGGTCGAACAATGGGTTTGAGGGAAACAGGCGCGGACAGGTCGCGACTTTCTGGCCGACAAAAGCAGTCGGACCGCAGGAAATATGAAAAAAGACGCGGTCGAGTCGCGGGAAAATGGCAGACAGACGCGGTTGGGTCGCAGCGAAGGGGCTGAAAGGCGTGGTCGGGACGCAGGAAAATGGCTGACAGGCGCGCTCAGATCGCAGCAAACAGGATTATTAGCCGTGGTCGAATCGCAGGTAACAGACTTGAATCCGCCAGCGGGGTGCCGGAAACAATCTGATAGCCGCGGTCTGGCCGCAGGTAAAGGCCTGAAAGATGCGGTCGAAACGCAACTGCAGAGGAAAAAGATGCGGGTTACGACGGCCGAAAGGGACAGCCGAAAGGAAAAAACTAAAACTAAAATCAGAAATTCAAACCGAGTGGAGTCGCCAAAAACTGTGGCTAGGGTTTTACCCCTAGCTTGTGCGAATGAGCGCCTACTAAGGAGAAGGGACTCCTTAGTAGCAGTTTAGTAAATGGAAATTAAAATGCTAAACAGAAATAAAACCTAATCTAAACATGTGCATGAAACAGAAAAACAAGATGTAAAAGATGGTTTTTGTATTAATGTTACCTCCGACATGAAGGTTGGTTAAGCCCTTTACAGTGATCCAAGAGGGTTGCTCTGATCTCCAACTTGCTCCTTCTCTTTCTTCGATGGTGGAAATGGGCCAAAAGGGGCTCTCAATGGTGAAAGTAGCTCAAGGGTGAGCTAGGGTTTCCAGAGCTATTTTGGCAGAGTAAGGATGCTTGTGATTGTGGATGTGAAATAGGGGGTCTCCATCACCTATTTATAGTTTTTCAGTGGTGGAGTGCTGGCCCATGGTTTTTGGAAACCATATGGTTTAGGGCAGCTGTATAGGGTTTTTTCCTCCTTTTCCTCATTATTTTATATTTTTTCTTCCCTTTTGGGGGATTTTTGCTATTTTAGAGGAATTTTGGATATTTTTGGAGGAAAAAATGGGTTTCTAGCCTTTTTGAGGCTTTCTTGATGGTTTTATGGCCTTTTGGAGGCATTTTAGGCCTTTTGGAGGCTTTTTAGTGGGATTTTCAGGGTAATATGGTAGGAAATGGACAAATGAGCCATGTAGTGGGGTAGATGAGGTAGTGAACACTTTTTGGGTGTTAACACTTTTGTGACTGATGTATTGTATAATAGATAACATGTTCAAAGCCACATGTTTGTAGGCTGTATAAGTGCACCTAGAGGTATTGAATTCACTTTTTTGATTGTTGTTCACATTTTTCTCCTAATAATCGTTTGTGACTATTGTTCACATTTTTCTCCTAATAATCTACTAATATGGTAGTTAAGTTAAATCTGTTGTGAAACCAAACAATTAATCTGAATTATGAAATTGACATGTGTCAGTTACAGGATGTATTATTCTATCTAAATCCAAACTCTATTTTTATCTTGATAGCACCAATTTGGTGTAAGAGACATTAAAAATTCATATCAGCATTCCATTGATGTATTATTAACACCATACCATTTTTTTATAGTTACAAACTGTTTGATTGTTTGACAAGAAAAGTTACCTTTCAGATCTTCTGTTTCAAATACCGCTACGAGTTTCATCCAAGCGTTTCAACAATTACTATTTCTGCAATCCAGAGAAAACACCCTTTCTTCTTGTAGTCCTTCTAGATTCTTCCCATCTACAACAAAATGATTTTCTTGTAGAACTTGCCATAATAGTGTGATAATATATTGCCCAATTTTTTGGTTTTTACAAATATTTTGACCATGTTAAGTTTCTTTCCAAAGATATACAACCCAAATATGAATAAATCTTCTTTAGTTTTACTCCAGGATTCATTTTGCCTACCAGGCATTATCATGTAATTTCTTGAGCTGGCATCTTCCGCCTTATTATGCGTTCCTTGCTACTGAACTTGGCAATTGGAATCCTTTCCCCTTCGATGCCCATTGCAATAGGAAGATGTATCAAGCACATTTTGAGCCGTCACAGTAGATTCTATAGTGGTATCTTTTGGTCTTGAGAATTGTGTCTTTCAAATTAGTAATAGAACAAACTGCATTGTTCTCTCTGAGATGACCACTCTTACTAATCTCATCTATACATTGGTAATTTTCCACCTTAGACAAATCCAATTTTCATTGCCAGAGTTTCTACCATTTTCCTTGCGTTGATGCTATCTTCTCAAGACATGATGACCTCCTCGAAAGCATGTTATAACGTTTGTTATTTGCATTTAATATATAATGAAGATGCCTTGCCAACACAACTTTCAAGGCCAAAATTGCTTCATATAATGAATTAGCACGCCACCTGCATTCAATCCATGGCGTCTGATTCATGTCTCGCGCCACCCATTCCATGCTCAATGCCTTTCCCAATTGCAGCTAAAGAGAGATTGTGGATTGTGTCTGTTAGACTTGTCCGAGGTGAAAAATTACCGATGTACCTATGAGAATAGTAACAGTGGTCATCTGAGAGAGGACAATGCAGCTTGTTCTATTACAGATTTGAAGACACGATTCTCAAGACCAAAATATACAACTACGAAATCTACTGTGACGGCTGAGAATGTACCTGATACATCTTCCTATTCAAATGGGCATGGAAGGGGCAATGATTCCAATTGCCAAGTTCAGCAACAAGGAACGCATAATACGGGGAAGATGCTAGCTCAGGAAATTACATGATAGTGCCTGGTAGGCAAAGTGCATCCTGGAGTAAAATGGAGGAATATTTATTCATATTTGGGTTGTATATATTTGGAAAGAAACTTACCACGGTGAAAAGATTTGTAAGAACCAAAGAAATTGGAGATATATTATCACACTATTATGTCAAGTTCTACAAGACGGAGTAATTTTGCAGATGGGCAGAATCTAAAAGGACAACAAGAAGAAAGGGCATTTTCTTTGGATTACAAAAACAGGAATTGTTGAAACTTTTGGATGAAACTAGAAGCATACCTCAGCATTTGAAATGAAAGAGCCTAAAGGTAAGTTTTCTTGCAAAACAATCAAAATAGTTATGTAAATGTAAAAATGGTATGGTGTTAATAACACATCAATGGAAGCTGATATGAATTGTTAATGTCTCTTATATCAAATTGGTGCTATCAAGGTAAAAATAGAGTTTGCATATAGATAGAATATTACATCTTGTTACTGACGCACGTGAACTGAATTTCATAATTAAGATAATCTTTTTGGTTTCACAAAAGATTTAACTTAACACCCATATTAGATTATGAGGAGAAAAATGTGAACAAGAAGTCACAAAGACAAAGATTATTAAGAGAAAAATGTGAACATTAGTCACAAAAGTGAATTCAATACTTCTATGCACTAACACAGCCTACAAGCATGTGATTTAAACCTCTAGGTGCACTTATACAACCTACACGCTACAAGCATGTGGCTTTGAACCTGTAATCCATTTTACAATATATCATATCATTCCCTGTAATCCATTTTACAATATATCATCATTTGCCATCTCAGCCGAATAGTCTACACCCGTGTACAGGCATCGCAGGCATCTATTGTCTTTTTTTTTAAAATATGATTGACACTATTTCTTTTGGCCCGGTTACAAAGTTTACAGCCTTACTCCTGTTATGATAGTTTGAATGTTCTTATGAGTATACGGTCTAACAGAATTTTCTGATAAACCGGTATTAAAGGTATTCGATGGTCGAAAAAAAACTAAGAAGATATTTTTGAAGACCCTGTTAAAGCTGTGGAAGATGGCAAAGGAAAGGACGATCTTACTGCAGCTCTAATAGAGCCAGTAAAGGCAAACCAAGTTAGCTCTTCTCATCAAGAAATTTCTACAGGCGGGTTATGTTCCAACCTTTTTGCTGAAGAGAATATTATGCTCTTAACTGGAGATTCTGAGCTTTGAAGATTTCAGGAAGATGACTTCTAAAGGGAAACAGTAAAGCCATCTAGGATTCAAAAGACAGTGACTTTGCCTCTACATGATGGCTCAGATAGATCTCAAAATGTGTCATGGAAAACAAAAGATAAAAACAATTTAGGATTAGTGTTATCTCAGCAATGAGAACATTGCACACATTACGCATAGAGGAAATCATTGAATTGTTATTCTGAAGAGTCCGCTCGTGTTGTAGTTGATCATGAAAGCTCGAGTGAGAGGAATGAGTTTTTTGGAACATGCAATGTATCAAATCCATATCGGTGGGGTTGTCTTCCCTCTCCCTTGAAGCAGTGGAAATAACTACAGGTTGTATAAGCTATAAAGAGGATAGAAAAGCTGCTAGTTAATAGAATCTAGTGCCTCAAAAGATCAAACAGAGATGTTGAAAATTAATCCCATGGAAAAATATCCTAAACCTCAATCTCTTTTAGGTGCTATTCCATCAGAAATAAAGATGCCCCTACCATATTCAACTCAAGAAAAATCCCATAGAAGCATACATGCTACTTTTGTGAGTACATATGGGCTTTCCGCAAATAAGATTAATAACAATTCTCAGTGTTCTAACATATGCGGCTCGATACCTGAAATAGGGCCTGGTTTGAACATACCCCCAAGATCAACAATAAACAATCAAAACTGTGATCAATTCTCTCCCAGTAGTGAGCTTCCAAATCAGAAGTTTCAATTTCTGAGAGAATTTATTATTTTAAGGCACTGAGAACCCTAGGGAATTTCTTCATAATTCGAGTTGTGCAGTCATCAAGGACTGGCCCAGATGAGAGTCATTCTACCAATCCACAAGAAAATGATAGAAGTGCTCTACAGCGAAATGTACGCAGGCATAGCACTAGGAATCGCCCCCTTACTACGAGAGAAATGGAAGATTTTGCTTTTGCTTTTCTGTCTCATAAACCGAAGAGGATGGGTAGTTCAGAAAGTAATGGCATTCTTCCATTTATGTTACGTTCAATGTTTTCATGTTTTTCCCGCATGTCTTTAGACTTATATTTTGATCATTTGTGGAATATGTTAGTACGATGATTTCTTGTTTTTGTTTTTAGATGTAACGCATCCACATTCTTATTCTGGTAATCTTTTATTTCACTTAGACTTATCACTTTAGGAACATATCAATATGACCATCCCATTTCCTTAGACTTATATTTTCATCATTTTTTCATCATTTTTGGAATATGTTAGTGCGATGATTTCTTGTTTCATAATATAGTATCCTGAAGTTTCTCAATTTTAGATGCAAAGCATTGTCACTTTAAAACTGAAACCATAATAATCGAATAGAATATATTAATATGAAGATTCTTAATTTTACATGCAAGCATTCTCACTCTAAAACTCAAACCATAATAAAAACTGCCACAAACTTACTGTCTTACCCTGACTCAGCATAGACAAGAAAGAAGCCTTCTTATAGATGAGAGCAGGCCCTACCAGGCATAATCATGTCTGTATTTCCAGCCCCTACTCATATAAGCTGTCATGAATGCTGGGAGGACAGGAAATCAATCCAACCAACTTCCACAAATTAACCGTCTTACAGCAACTCCGGAGACCCATGAAGGCAGCCTTCCTTATAGATAGGAATAGGCCTACCTAATCACATAATTAATTTTCTTGTCTGTATAAGCTATCATCAATGCTGGGACTGACAAGAAATCAATCCAACAAACCGAGTAGTGGTTTTGGTTTAGTTATAGAGAGAAATCTGTCTTATAAGAACGGAGCCTTGTGATGCTGGAGTGGCTAGTGTACAGTTCATTAATGAGGAATCGGTACAGTTCATGAAGGACAGGAGGAGGAAGTTTGCCTCATGCTCGGTGTCTCGAACGCCCTACCAGTCATTTCTGGCGTTACCAATTATTCTAGGCATCAAATTTGGGTTAAATTATCGCTGCTCCTTAGATTAGAAGAGAAGCTATGTACTTTCTCCTCTAGGCCCATGATCCTGGTACTTTTGCTGGAGAAGGGTGTTCCGTGATCCTCGCCGACATGACAAAAATATTTCATCCCAAGTTGCCCTTGAAACTCAATAAATAGGATCGGTAGCCCCAGCCCTTGCCTTACGACTGCTTATATTAACTCTCTTTTCGAGACCGAGAATCGATAGGGGAAAGTCGATCCAATCTTCAATCACAATCGAGTCTATCGGAGAACCTGTTTCTCCAGTAGTTCAAGGCCACATCTACATGAGGATCTCACTGTTCCCTAGTTGGGGGCTTGTTTTGTACTTGATAGATATCGCTCCTCTATAGGTAGGTGGATTCATTGGTCTGCTCATGTTGTCTGTAGTCTTCATTCAGGTCATGGGCCAACTACATTCTACTCTCCACTTTCCCTCCCGCGCATTATTTAGGGCCTTCGATCGCCACTTAACTAGGGTTTCTTTCAGGGACGGTTTATTCTTCTTTACATGGTCTTCACATAATGAGATTTGAATCTGGAAGGGAAGTTTAACGACATTACGAGTCTTAACAATCCTATTTACATTTAGTTGCCAATATGTAAAGTTTATTCAAATCAAGAAAAAAAAAGAAGTAAAATGCTAAAAACACAACGATTTGCACTTCTTTTCCAAAATCCAGCAACTCAAGGAAGGCAGTGTTCCAATTGATACAAAAGTCTGTTTGAAATGGGCTAAAACCCCATGGGCAAAGTTCCATGAAGGAACTCTGCCATCATATCCTTATAGCTATGCTTTTAATTTCGATCTTTCGGAAAAAATGGCATCTTACAGTTTGCATATAAAATTTTAAGATTTGGATAAATGAACAAAGATTGAAGATTAGATATAAAAACATTAAAACCACATACCTGTAAATTGCTGTAAAAATAAACAGTAAAAACACAAAGCCTTTGCGCCTCGTCCTCTGAAAATAGGCCAATATGATTCCTTATGCGATAGATGGTTTGGCTATTTAAACCCAAAAATAGTATTAGGGTTTTGAAATAAGGTTATTTATTTAATTATTATAAAATATTGGCGGACCCTAAAAAAATCTAAAATCTAACCTTTTGGCCATAGGTCACTCCTAAAAAATACCCTCTCACTCATCTTGTGTAGTATCTATTTAAGTACATTTAGGAGCTTATTTGCTTGGAAGTGGGATTATGAATGAATAAGAGAAGATGAACCCTCTCTCATTAGGTACCAAGCATTGAAGAGGCAACTCTTCCATTTGACATCTTTTCCTCTTTCAAAAAGAATTGTTTAATAATGAATTGTGTTTCTCTCCAAATTAATTTGTGATTAAGAAGATTAGAGGTTTAGAGGTTTAGTTCATTATTGTTATGTACACATTTTTATTAGATTTTGATTTATGTCTATAAACAAAAGATTGTGAGGAAGGGTAACATAAATTTTGTAGGTTTAATAAAGTCACTCAAGAGGATACTAGAAGATCCCAATAGGAGAATCGAGGACCAACCTTCATAAATAAGGTGCATTACCTCTCTCTCCTTTCTCTCTCATGTTTGTCCATGTGTGTGCATTAAATTGTAATAGAGTTAAACTTATTTGGGTCTTATCATATTGTTAAACCAATCTATGAGTCAATCTTCATTCAATTATGTATGTTGGCGACCTCACCCTAGTCGTAGAATCAATTTCTGCATGACAAATGTGCAATGTCACTCTTCATACAAGCAATCATTTATATTGATATGGATCATCTAACAATAGTAACTCTGCTATGTCAGATGTGTACCTCACTAGTCCACCATTCCTACACAACACTTTTCACAACATATATCAAGTCTCGGTGATTGAAAATTCTTGAATATTGTAACTTCAAAGGATATTCTAAAAGTATTTCACTGATGTAACCCAAGGGAGATGTTATTATTCCTCTGACAGGGTGTTACTATTGTATTTAGTCATCATAGATTCAAGAGGTAAATCCTCCATTGTAAGTCAAGTCATTAGTACCCTAATGAAGAATATAATATACTGTTTTGATTCTTCCTAGGTGAAGTCGACCTAGACAGTTTAGTGGGGTCGACTTGATTAGGGTAAAAGTGAGTTGGGTCAAGGTGTATAAATAGAGGAATTGTGATTCTTATTTGGACACAAACTCACTCACTTGAGTAGCGCATAAGAGAGAGAGAGAGAGAGAGAGAGAGAGAGAGAACATAAGGAGGAGAACAACTGTTTCTAGGTTTATCTCTTATGCATCTTATACAGAAAAAGTTTTTCTTGGTTTTCTTCCCTTGAGGGTTTCCCAGGATAAATAGCGTGTCTATCTTGTGATTGTGTTTCTATCAGTGAATCTAGATATGCTCCTACTATGATATTTGAATTGAACACTAATGAATCTAGTCTAGCATATGAAATCTTAACATGGTATCAGAGCTTACTTGATTAGAGAAGCTTTCACAAGGAGAAATTCTCTCTTTTCCCTCTCGAGAAGAAATTAGGGTTTCTGCAAATTTTGGAATCTGGAAGATCTGCTTGGATAGAAAGTTGCGCCTTCCTAGAGTGCATCCATTGATCCCTAGATTGAATTTTTTGGGTCATTGAATCTCTAGGAAATCCAAACCCTAGTTTGGCAGTGAACCATAAAACTGCAGTGAAACAAAACCATAAATTCTGCAGTGCTGCAAGCTCACAAGTAGGATTTGAATGCTAAAGATTTGGGATCTCTAGAAAGCAATTGGATCAACCAACTCTCCTCTCTCAAGCGTATCTACTGGTAAGGTCAGATTTTGGTTTTGATCATTTTAAATTTTTAGTGACCTAATAGATAGGATGGCCCCAAACACTAAGCTTAAAGACAAATTGGAAGGAATGTAAAACTTCCTAGCTTGAAATTATAGTATTGGTCTCATTATGAAAGCGAATGGCCTTGACAAGTGCATCAAGGATGATATTGCAGAACCTAAAGAAGATGAAGCTAAGGAGAAGCATGAACAAGACCTAATCAAGACAATGAGGATCACTGCTCACTCTATTAAGGATCACTTGATCCCAAAAGTGTCATCTAAGAAGACACCTAAGCAGATGTATGATTCTCTTTCTAGAATGTATGAAAGAAGGAACATCAACAGAAAGATGAATATGAGAGCTCAACTAAAGGGAACCAAAATGAGCAAAGGAGAAATATATTCAAGATTACTTCACAAGGGTCTCTCAATTCAAAGAATAACTAAGTGCTATTAGAGACACCCTTGATGAGGATGAACTAGGTATGACTTTTCTCAATGGTCTCACTAGACCTTGGGACTCTTTCATTTAGACTCTTTGTTCCAGAAAAGAAAGCATGAAGTTTGACATAGTATGGGAAGATTGTATACAAGAAGAATCTAGAGTAGCCAATAGAGAAGCTCTCCTCATAGAATATGATCAGGCTCTAGCCACCCATACTAAAGGAGGAAAATAATCAAACTACAAGAAGAGTTACCATAATCCTTCCAAGAATAAATTTTAGAAGAAGAAGAAGGATTAATCAAAGTATCGATGTTATAACTGTCATAAGATAGGACATATTGCTAAAGAATGTCCATCACCAAAGATGAACAACAACAATAGGAGACATCATGCTCATCTAGATGAAGATGAGGATATAGAAGAAGAAAGGCCTCTAAAGAAAATTAGAGGTGAAGATGTAGAATAATATGTGTTATTCTCTGCACTCTCTGGGTTTGTAACACCTAGAGAAGACACATGGATTATTGATAGTGGTGCCTCAAAGCACATGATATGGAAGAAGTAAACTCTATCAAAACTTGAAGAGAAGAACTATCTTGAGAAGGTATCATTGCGAGATGACTATCAATCACCCATCAAAGGTATTGGTGAATCAAGCTACAAGCTTGAATCTGGAACTTCCATGAAGATGAAGGAAGTACTGTATGTACCAGGTTTGAAAATGAACCTACTTTCCATCTCTTCTTTAGATAAGAAAGGATAAAGTTTCTTTTGTTGATGGACAAGTACTGATGTGGGGAAAAGCAAATATACTTGAAGATGATGTGGTCATTAGAGAAGAAGAAGAAGGACTGTACAAGCTCAAAGGACATCCAGAGACAACCCTTGTCCATGATACTACTAGCTCAAGTGAACTATGTCATAAAAGGATTGCTCACATCAACTACAAAGAATTTCCCTATGTGAACAAGGTGGTAACAGGGTTACCGAATATGAATATTGATCTTGAGGATACTTAAAAAGGATGTGCAAGTGGAAAGAACATTAAGAATCTCTTTCCAAAAAGTGAAACAAAGACCAAAAGTACATTAGAACTAATTCATTCTCATGTGTGTGGTCCTATGCCCTCCATATCCTTAAGTGAATATGAGTACCATGTCACATTTATTGATCATTATTCAAGAAAGACTTGTATATACTTCTTGAAGAAAAAGAGTGAAGTGTTCGGGAAATTCAAGGAATTCAAATCCTTGATAGAGAACCTTTCAGAAAAGAGAATCAAGACACTGGGGTTAGATAATGGTAGAGAATACGCTTCAAAGTAATTTGAAGCGTTATCTAAGGATGCAGGAATCAAGAGGGAACTAACCACTCCCTATAATCCCTAACATAATGGTGTTTCATAAATAAAGAATAGAAATATCATGGAAGCAATAAAGACCATGTTTCATGACCAAGACCTCCCTTTGCACCTATGGGATGAAGCAACAAGAACAACCGTATATGTGCATAGTAAATTTTATCACAGTGCTCTTGATTCAATAGTCCTGAAGAGATGTATACTAAAAAGACACCTGAAGTGAGCCATCTCAAGATATTTGTCTTTTCAATATATGTACATATTCCAGAAGATAGGAGAACTAAGTTGGATACATCTAGGAATAAGGGGATATTTGTATGATATTATGAAGTCTCCAAATCCTTAAGGATATACATTTCGGGATTCGATCATATCAAAATTAGTAGGGATGTAACATTTGATGAAGAGACAACTCTTAAGAAGTCTAGAATGTATCATCTTGAAGAAGTACATTAAGAGGATGTACATCCTAGAATGATAGAAGTTGAACCCCCTACTGAAATAGTAGCATCAAAAGATCATGACATGCTAGAACCTCAGGAGCCTCGTACTATGAATGTCTCTCAAAAGAGAAAACTTGCACCGGTAAGAGAAATCATACAATAAGAAAAAAGTTATGGAGCACCATAAGGCTCCACAAGAATCAACAAAATATTAAAGCCGTATTCTAGCTATGTAGATTTGATGTGTGGTCTTATCGATCAAGAACCCACCATCTATGAGGAAGCTGAATAGAAGAAATAATGGGTTGAAGCAATGACGAAAGTATACCATTCGATCATGAAGAATGATGTCTTGGATATTGTTCCCAAACCAAAAAACAAGAGTGTGGTATCTTCGAAATGGATACAAGATAAAACATGCTGCCGATGGAAGTATTGAAAAGTACAAATAAAGATGTGTGGCTAGAGGATTCTCTCAAAAAGAGGGGATGGATTATGAAGGGACATTTTCTCCAGTAACAAGGTACACTTATGTCATAACTAACATGGCACTTGATCCCATGTCGAAGTGGGACTTACACCAGATGGATGTAAAGACATCCTTCCTTAATGGTGTGATTGAGGAAGATGTTTGCATCGAACAACCACAAGGATTTGAAGTCGAAGACAGAGTGAATCATGTATGCAAGTTGAAAAAGGATTTGTATGGATTGAAGCAAGTTCCTAGAGTTTGGTATGGCATAATATATAGCTTCTTGACAAGCATTGTAATTACCAAGAGTAAAGTTGATCCTAACCCTTATATGAATATTATGGATGATGAAGCAATCATATTATTTTTCTATGTGGATGATCTATTTGTGACTGTAAATGAGAAAGAAATCAAGGATTGCAAGAAGAATCTAGCTGAATAATTCAAGACGAAAGATCTTGGATTGATACATCATTTCCTAGGGTTGGAAGTGTAGTAGAGCCGAGAAGAAATATTTCTGAATCAGTGAAAGTAAGGAGTGGAAATATTGAAAAGATTTGATATGTTGGATTGTAAAGCTATGGCCACACCCATGCACACCAACTTGAAGTTGTTGTCAGATGAGACATCATAGTTAGTGGATATGACTCAGTACAGACAAAGTATTTGGTCATTGATGTATCTGATGAACAAAAGGCCAGATATGTGCTTTTCTATGAACACATTAAGTCAGTATCTAGTTAAACCTAAACGAGTTCACCTGATAAATGCAAAGCATGTGATGAGGTACCTAAAAGGTACGATAGATTTGGGAGTTTACTATTGGACAGATTATGACTACAAATTGTATGGATATACATATTCAGATTGGGAAGAAAGTGCCATGGACAGGAAGAGCACCTCGGGTGGATATTATTTTCTGGGATCCATCATCATCTCATGCTTTAGTAAGAAACAATCATAGTGTTTCTCTTAATACAACTGAAGCATAGTACATTTCATCTTGCTCTACTTGTTGTGAAGCAATATGGATTCAGAAGATGATGTCAATATTATTTTACATGGAGCTGGAAACCACACTAATTCTCTGTGACAACCAGAGTTATGTAAAGATGGCAAAGAATCTATTGTTTCATGAAAAATCAAAGCACATAGAAATCCAATATTTTTATATAAGGGATATGGTACAAAAGGGAGCTATCAATCTCTAGAATGTGAGTACCGAGGAGCAAGTTGTTGATGTACTAACCAAGCCTCTATCTAGAGTGAAGTTTGAATATTTCCATGACAAGCTTGGTGTAGTTCGAAAAGACTTTCCTCGCAAGGAGAAATAGTGATGGGACTAGTGATGATTAATATTTGGACCTTATTTGGAAAAGGAGGAACAAGTTGAAGATATGGACTCTCCTCATCAAGGAAGAAAAGGTTGAAGACATGAATCCTCCTCAGACAAAGGGGGAGCTAGTTGATAATATAAAACTTCCCGGGAAAGGGCGAGTAATGATGAGACTGACATCGATGATGGATGACAGTGATCCTATTTTGAGGATGGCATGTATAGCACTATTTAATGAGAGTGGTACCTACTAGCTAAGGATGGCCCTGGTGATGTTACTCTCAGATGGAGAGTACCCACATTCATTTGTGGATACCATAGTATAGCAATCTCTTGGGAGTGGTTCTAACCTATGTGGTATTGATTCTCTACAATGAGTCTTAGCGGATGGCAACGATGACATTTTGTATTTTGTCGAGATATTCTCTGCAAAGAATAATCTTATATGGAGAGTATTCCAACATTCATATGTAGATACCATAGAATAACACTCTCTTGGGAGTGGTCCTAACCTCTGTGGTATGGATTCTTTATGATGAGTCCTCATGGACGTCATATTATAACACTCACATGGGAGTGGTCCTAACCTTAGTGATAAGGAGGTTCTACGAGGGTTTGACATTGTGTATGTAGTCAATATATGCTCTGCAGACAATACTATTTCTTGGAAGAGTATTCTACATGTATGTGTAGATACCGTAGTATAAAAATCACTTGGGAGTGGTACTAGCCTTATTGGTATGGATGGTCTATGATGAGTCCTCGCAGATGATAAGGCCTGCATTGGGTGCGGTCGAGATCTACATTTAGTTGTAGATGATTTAGTTGATTGATATCATGGATCATGCTAATGGAGGATTGCATCGTCCTTGGACTTATGTCCTAAAGTGATAGGGATTGATCATATGGAAAAGAGATCATGTGTACTGCAAGTAGCGTGGGGATGAAGGATCAAGTAGATCAAAGTACAACAATGAAGGGTCAAGTATATTGAAGTGTGGATGAAAAGGGTTAAGAAGGATCGAAAGGATTGAAGTGATGCTACAAAAGGATAAAAAGGATCAAAGTTCTACTACAAAGGATCAATAAGATTAGAAGGTTGTCACAAAAGATCGAAGTGTTGCCACAAAGGATCAAGAAGACTAAAGTGCTGCTACAAAGGATCAAAAGATCGATGTGCTTCTATGAAGGATCCAAAGGTATAAGAGTTGCTGCAAAATGGTCAAATGATCGTGTGATGCAGAAGATGAAGAGTAACTGCTCGAGTTACTGATTATGAAAAGTTCCTATGATGTATAGTTGTATTACCTCGATGTACTGTTAAAATGTTGTCTCTCTATTCTCCTATATTCTATGATGATGTTGTCAGTACAATAACCTTCTCATTGAGGGGGAATGTTAAATATTGTAACTTCAAAGGATATTCTAAATGTATTTCACTGCTGTACCCAAAGGGAGATGCTAGTATTCCTCCGGCGGGGTGTTACTATTGTATTTTGGTCATCATAGAGTTATCAGGTAAATCCTCCATTGTAATTCAGGTCATTAGTACCCTAATTAATAATATAATATACTTTTTTGAGTCTTACTCGGTGAAGTCGACCCAGAAAATTCAGTGGGGCCGACTTGATTAGGGTAAAAGTCAGTTTGCTCAATGTGTATAAATAAAGGAGCTATGATTCTTATTTGGACACAATCTCACTCACTTCAGTAGCACATAGGAGAGAGAGAGACAGAACAAAAGGAGGATAACACTTGTTTTTGGCGTTATCTCTTATACATCTTATACAAAGGAATTTTTTATGGGTTTTCTCCCCCTTTAGGGGTTCCCACGATAAATACTGTGTCTATGTTGTGATTGTGTTTCTATCAGTGATTCTAGATATGTTCTACTATGGTATTTGAATTGTACACTAATGAATATAGTCTAGCATATGAAATATTAACAAAAAGTGAGGTAAATAGAAAGTAGTTAATTAGGGGAAACACATAGCATAAGAAGAGATTATTGTGTGCAAGTTCTAAATGTATAACAAAAAGAAGAATGCAACAAAATATTATTTGTCTAGCAATCACACAACCAACACTCTGGTGTGCTAACCATCTAACCATATAATTATACTGCAGAGGGAAAGAAGGACCTCCAGACACTTCTAAATTATTTTTCCAATGATAAGATTTCCTTGAGTACTTTTAAATCCATACATCTATTGTAGATAATTTTGCAAGCAATTTGGATTCACTCAAATATGATAGAAAAAATCCATGTGCACTTATAAATTCCACTAGTATTTTTAAAAATCCCTTAGGAAATTGTAAAATCAATGAGCTATGATAGAATTTGGCCAACAATGTACAAAAAATGCCCAAGAAACCAGAGAGTTTCCCATGAAAGAAGAAAATTTTTATGTAAGTGGAAAACATCAACTTGCAATTAAAAACACTAAAAAAAAGTGAGAGAAATTTTCCCAACACTAATTCAAATGATTTTGGAAATTTCTTAAATTGATGTATCAACTCTATAATCTATCAATTAAATTCACATATTTTAGTAACGTTGCAAGAATAACCAAGAATCCATTAAATATACAATTTTGTTTTCATAATCTCCCCAGCACACTTTCACCAATCATTCATATTCAACAAAACAAAGGAACTTTCATTAAAATCAACGGTAGTAATTAAAAAATAGGTAGGAGAAATATAGAAACATAATAGACATAATATGTTATCCTAGAAATAAAAATGGTAAAACCACCATTCAATTGTTGCTCAATCTTCTTTTTTGGCAATGTGAGGATTACAATGCAGATTCCTACACCTCATGGATCTTTGTGTGTCTTATGATCCCTTTATCCAAACACCCTTAGTAGTATTACTACATTGAGATATAGGAAATATGGGAGTAATGGAAAATCCAAAAAGCATGGGTTTTCATTTTTAATTCAATCTCTCTTTTTTCTACTAATTTCATCTTCCATCCATTTGATTAAATGCACATTATTTTTTGTCTTATTATACATGATAGTTGCATTTTCCTTTTCCTACCTTATAGCCTTCTTACATTTCTAAATTAGTTTAAGTATTTATGATTTCAACCATTGATTTTCTTTAGATTTGATTTTGGATCAGGATTTTTTCCCAATTGTTTATTTTAAGCTTCCAAAATCCATTCAAACTCAAGGATTAATGGGAAATTATAAGTGAAAATGTTGATTTTTGCATAGTAGAATCAATGATGTTCATCACAATTTATTTGTTGGCTTGTGTCACTATGTAGTCAATACCTATGTTTTGGTTCTTCTTATCTTTAATGTGATTTGGTTATGTAGGGGGCTTGATTTTTTCTAAGTGGATTCTAGTTCTATTCTTCGTTATTCCATTTTTTATTTCCCTTATTAGATGGATTAAGTTTGATGAATACAATTGTTAAAATTATTGATCTTATTGAGTTGGTAAAGGTTTAACAAAATTGACATGTTCTGGAACCATGGGGTGAGTACTAGTTTGTCTAAGGAATGAGAATTTTGTGATGGTATGCCCCATAAGGATTGTGTATGTTGTAAGAAGTTGGTCTAGGTAGCATAGAATTCATCATGTACATTCGCATGGAAACTATATATGCCCCAATATTGGTAAAATATGGACTATACAACCCATACTTTCTTTGTCCAAATAGTAGACGAGGTCCACTTTAGGGATTTTGACAAGTAATATTTGAGGAGGACCATTATGAGGCACGTTCATTGTAAGGGATCTATATGAAATGAATAAGGAAAATTGATGAGAAACTATGAAAACAATACTATTGACACAATGTGATGTGTAAAAGTAAGTTCTAGTCTAATGGACCATGATAAAGCATATCGGGTATGATGTTGAATAGATATCGTCAATGTAGATAATTTAGATAAAAATGTTGTTGATTAAGGATGTGCGACGTTTACCCTATGGAATTGTTATCAATACATATTTGGAAATCATGGGTAAGAGACCTACTTAAGGAACCAATCCAATAAAACTAAATGGTTTTTTGGTTTTTGTTTTACACAATGTTCACCACTAATGCCACTCATAAATGTGGTTGGAAATATGCATGTATGTGTTCTATCAAATATGCAAAAGAATGTGAAACCCAAGGTTGTGGCAAGATAAGAGTTCAAAGCATGTTAAAAACATAGTTTTGATAGGCCCAAAGGTGTGTTAGAATCACTAGTGGAAAATGAGAGATTAGTGACCAAAAAAATGACCAAAATCCGCATATCAATGACCACATTTGGTTTGGCGATCGCTGGTGGCTAATTTGCGGTCATTTATTACATGACCAAAATTGGTATTTTTATTTTGGTCATTTATAGCTTGTCAGTTGGTCATTGATTTGGTCATATATTTGGTCATTAATTTGGTCGTATATTTAAATCAATGACCAAATATATGACCACATGACAAGCTAGAATATGACCAAATTTGGTCGTGTAGTAAAAGACCATAAATTAGCCACCAAAACTGATTTTTGGTCATTGATATGCGAATTTTGGTCATTTTTCTGGTCATTTGTATCTCATTTTTTGGTTGCATATCTCTCAATTATTGGTCATTTTATTTGCGAATTTTGGTCATTAATCTCATTTATTGGTCACTAATTTAGTCATTTTTAGTCGCTTTATGTATGGTCATTATATTTTAGTAGTTTGAATGTTGTCCATTATTAATCAATATAAATTTTTAATATGATATTATGTTTAAATTAAAAAAAAAAAATCATATATTTATTCTCATCTAATACACATGCGAATTATGAATGTCACAATATAATTAATTACAACACTTGTAAATAATATCTAATACACATGTAAATCATGTAATGTCACATTAATTAGTTAATAATTAAAACATTGATACATAATATAAAGTACAACCATATATATAAGTTTTAAACCACAAATTATATTATATGAAATGTCAAAAGTATTTCAATAAATATGAGTTTTCTCAAAAACACATACTAATTTCCATATAACTTTACAGGAAAGCCATCACTTTTCAAAATATTACAATGGCTAAACCATCATACTTGCACTTGGTTGCAAAACCATACTTAAATCCCACATCAACAGCTTCAAAACCATACTTAGATCCCACGTCAGCAGCTTCAAAACCACACTTAGTGGCTTGAAAGCCTCAACATCAGGCTCTTCATACGGAATGGAAAATTCTCAGTAGCGGGCTCTTCATACTCAATGGCCCACTTATAAGTTAAGCTCACTCCTACAACATCCAATAAAAAAATATCACTTGTAAAATAGAAAAACAATGCACTATAAATTAGAAAAACAATGAAGCAAATTATTTATCTTGTTCAATAGCTAACAACAATAACCAAGATCATGTGCAAAATAAGAAAATCTAATCTAACAAATTCAATTTAATAATTGGTTAAAATTAAACTTGAAAGGCTAAATCTGCGACTATTTAGTACCTAAGAAAAGTAAAACTTAGCTCTAAACTAGGAAATGGATTTCAACATGAAATATAATCAACCAATCCACAAAACAATTATGCTCAACTACACAGGTAGAAACCTGTATACATAGTGCAATCTATGAAGGAGTTCACCCCTATATGTCATGCGGTTAATGAATGACATGAAAACTATGGAAGTTGATGAACGATTCAAGAAAGTCTCAAATCCAACGCCCAAAAGAATAAATAACAGATTTCTTTACCTATGGAGTCGCCATTTTGCTATGTATGATTTGGTGCAAAAGTGTAACAAATGCACTCAAACATAGGTTGGAAATGTTGGTGCAACAAAAAAGTAAAATGTATCAATTGTGTATGTGAGAAAAGTTGTATAGACCTACTTTCCCAAACATGCAATAAACATAAATCAAAAGAGAAGAGGGAAGTGAAACCTTAGGGGAAGCCGCTTGATGAGTTGGCCTTGTTGGAACAAGAGAAGGTGAACTGAAAAGAAGAATCGTCTTTTGTGGAGTGCTTCCATGGCGCTCAATAATAGCTACAATAAACATGTTAACAAGTGTTATAATAAAAAACAATATATATTTTTAGTGGAAACAACTTACAACTCTTCTAATCAAGATGAAAAACAAAACTACACTACTGCAACAAATTCTCAGGCCAAGTCCAAGCAATCATAGCTCCAAAATATCTAGAGACCAACACTACCAATTTATATTGTTTGACATAGGACAACACTAATATACCTCATCTAAATATGCTGATGCATTGCAAGGCAGGAGCTTTAATGCCTCTCGTAAACTGAACACCTGTTTTTGGAGCTCAGAAATCAAAAGAAAGTGTCCAACCCAACCATAACCACCAAGTCCTTCATTGTCCATGTTCTGTAGTTGTGAATGTTCATACTTAGCTTGGTCTCCAGTTATGCTATACAAGTTTCTATCTCTTGCAGGCAATAGCCCCATAGGAATTGGCACTGCATCTTCAACCACCCAACTAGTGCCACCACCTAAACACACCTAAGAATACGTTCACCAACAAGGCGAGCACCTAGAAGAGAACGGGCCATGTGCACTATTTCACTTCCAATGGATCCTGGCTTTAACTGGCTGTTAATTTCTTCCAAATTTAGTGGAGCCAAAATATCATGTATAACAGCTCTAGCCAATGAAAGAGCTAATCCATTTGCAGCATCGGGTCTGTCTAATGTAGTGTCCTCTGCAGATTCTAGTAGAAAAATAAAACCATTCACAATATCTTCAATTGGAAACACTTCTGTATAGAGAGTAGATAGTAAAGCAGAAGCCATTTCTTTCTCTTTATTCTTTCTATCCATTGCTAATGTTATAAGCTTCTTAACAAAGATTGCATTGAAATCAGGAGCATCAAGATCTTCCAAACCCCTCACGACTTCAAAGATATCATCAAAAAGAAAGTTTTCTTGAATAATAGTTATTTCCCTCTCCTTGAAGAACCTAGCATTATCCTGTTCTTCCAATCCATCCAGTTGATTGGGGATGGACCTAAAAGATGATGGACTATGCCAACCCTCTATTTTTTTACGTTCAGAATTAAGGACTCAAACATGTCCTTTGCATTAATTATGTCAAGTGATAGATCATCTATAGTGTCAACAAGCCTACCAAACCATTTTGACATCTAGCTAGATGTTATAAGACCCTCCTTAGCATCTTCTCTCAATAGGGCCAAAATACACAGCTCTGCACTTCTTCGTTCCATAGCTAAAATTAAAGCCCTCTTTACAACTTCATGATGAAAGAAAGGAACATTCAAATCTCTTATACACCGACAAGCTTCTACTGTGTTGCCACTTTCAACGTACTCATTTAGTAAGTCACTTATCTTCTTTTTCACTTCCTCTACTATGACGTGGGTGGTTCCACCCGATCGACGTTCAATAACATCTACATGAAGAGGAGCTGATAAATAGCTTTTCTCAGCCTTCTGAATTACTTCCACACCCATTGAATCCTCTAGTAGAGATTTCAATGTTTTGGTCAAAAAGGCCGGAAAAAGTATGCCATCAACTACTGCATGAGCAACAAATAATGCTAAAAAATCTATAGCATCAAGGATATCCAAGGCCAAGTCATTTGCTGAGTCAAGCAATTTGCTAAAACCTTTGCTAACATGTTCAGGTTCAATCACATCAGCATACAGAGAGGATAATAGCACTGCAGCCACCTCTTTCTCTCGGTCATGCCTATCCATTGCCATGGAGATAATTTTTTTAACAAAATAATGTTGATAACTTAAACAACCCAGATCAGCAAGATTAGCAGCTGCTGAAGTCACATTGTCAGTAGAAAAATAGTCCTTTATTATCGATCCAACTTTTCCCTTGTATTCCTCCATAGACTGTGAGACAGGTCTACCCACCAATTGGTAAGGTTCCTGCAAGCATAGATGCATAGGTTGTTGAGATAATTTTAGCTACAACACTAGTTGGATGCATCTTAATTATTAATAAACAAAAACAAGATTACAATTTTGCATTCAAGGAACTCTTTTTGCATAACTTCCATATAGTTTAATCCATGTTTGGTGAATTTTTCAAAATAGGCTCCATACAAGAGCATCAACAGAAGACTACTGATGAAACAGAGTATCTCAATCCATATCAAATCATTTTTACAAGAACATATCCCCTGAACAAGCATCATAAGCAATAGTAACACTATGTCTGGTTTCCTTTGAACATGGAACTCAATTATGGCTACAATAAACATGTTAACAGATGTTATAATAAAAATCAATATATATTTTTAGTGGAAACAACTTATAACTCTTCTAATAAAGATGAAAAACAAAATTACACTACTGCAACAAATTCTTAGGCCAGGTCCACGCAATCATAGCTCCAAAATATCTAGAAACCAACACTACCAATTTATATTGTTTGACATAGGACAGCACTAATATACCTCATCTAAATCTGCTGATGCATTGCAAGGTGAGAGCTTTAATGCCTCTCATAAACTGAACACCTGTTTTTGGAGCTTGAAAATCACAAGAAAGTGTCCAACCCAACCATAACCACCAAGTCCTTCACTGTCCATGTTCTGTAGTTGTGACATGTTCATACTTAGCCTCGTCTCCAGTTATGCTATAATAGTTTCTATCTCTTGTAGGCAATATCCCCATGGGAATTGGCACTGCATCTTCAACTGCCCAACTAGTGCCACCACCCCAACACCTAAGAACACGTTCACTAGCAAGGCGAGCACCTAAGAGAGAACGGGCCATGCACACTATTTCGCTTCCAATGGATCCTGGATTTAATTGGCTGTTAATTTCTTCCAAATTTAGTGGAGCCAAAATATCATCTATAACAACTCTAGCCAAGAAAAAAGCTAATTCATTTGCAGCATCGGGTATGTCTAATGCAGTGTCCTATGCAGATTCTAGTAGCAAAATAAAACTCACAATATCTTCAACTGGAAACACTTCTGTATAGAGAGCAGACAGTAAAGCAGAATCCATCTCTTTCTCTCTATTATTTTTGTCCATAGCTAATGTTATAAGCTTCTTAACAAAGATTGCATTGAAATCAGGAGCGTCAAGATCTTCCAAACTCCTCACGACTTCAAAGATATCATCAGAAAGAAAGTACTCTTGAATAATAGTTATTGCCCTCTCCTTGAAGAGCCTAGCATTATCCTATTCTGCTAATCCATCCCATTGACTGGGGATGGACCTAAAAGATGCTGGACTAGGCTAATGCTCTATTGTTTCCTTCAAAATTAAGGACTCAAACATGTCCTTTGCATTAATTATGTCAATTGATAGATCATCTATAGTGTCAACAAGCCTGCCAAACCCTTTTGACATCTAGTTAGATGTTATAAGACCCTCCTCAACAGCTTCTCTCAATAGCGCCAAAATAAGCAGCTCTGCACTTCTTCGTTCCATAGCTAAAATTAAAGCCCTCTTTACAACTTCATGATGAAAGAAAGGAACATTCAAATCTCTTTACACCGATAAGCTTCTACCGTGTCACCACTTTCAACATACTCATTTAGTAAGTCACTTATCTTCTTTTTCACTTCCTCTACTGTGATGTGGGTGCTGCCACCCCATCGACGTTCAATAACTTCAGCATGAAGAGGAGCTGATAAATATCTTTTCTCAGCCTTCTGAATTGCTTCCACACCCTTTGAATCCTCTGGTAGAGATTTCAATGTTTTGGTCAAAAAGGCCAGAGGAAGTATGTCATCAACTACTACATGAGCAATAAATAATGCTAAAACATCTACTGCATCAGGGATATCCAAGGCCAAGTCATCTGCTAAGTCAAGCAATTTGCTAAAACCTTTTCTAACCTATTCAAGTTCAATCACATCAACATACAGCGAGGATAATAGCACTGCAGCCATATCTTTCTCTCGGTCATGCCTATCCATTGCCATGGAGATAAGTTTTTAAACAAAATAATGGTGATAACTTAAACAGCCTAGATTAGCAAGATTAGCAGCTACTCAAGCCACATCGTCATTAGCAAAATATTCCTTTATTACTGATCCAACTTTTCCCTTGTATTCCTCCATAGACTGAGCGATAGGTCTACCCACCAATTGGTAAGGTTCTTGCAAGCACAAATGCATTGCTTGCTGAGATAATTTTAGCTACAACACTAGTTGGATGCATCTTAATTATTAATAAACAAAAACAAGATTACAATTTTGCATTCAAGGAACTCTTTCTGCATAACTTCCATATAGTACAATCCATGTTTGGTGAAGTTTTCAAAATAGGTTCCATACAAGAGCTTCAACAGAAGACTACTGATGAAACAGAGTAGCTCAATCCATATCAGATGACTTTTACAAGAACAAATCCCCTGGACAAGCATCATAAACAATAGTAACACTATGTCTGGTTCCCTTTGAACATGACGCTCAATTATAGCTACAATAAACATGTTAACAGGTGTTATAATTAAAATCAATATATATTTTTAGTGGAAACAACTTACAACTCTTCTAATCAAGATGAAAAACAAAGTTACACTACTGCAAAAAATTCTCAGGCCAAGTCCAAGAATTCATAGCTCCAACATATCTAGAGACCAACACTACCAATTTATATTGTTTGACATAGGATAGCACTAATATACCTCATCTAAATCTACTGATCCATTGCAAGGTGGGAGCTTTAAGGCCTCTCATAAACTGAACACCTATTTTTGGAGCTCAGAAATCACAAGAAAGTGTCCAACCCAACCATAACCACCAAGTCCTTCACTGTTCATGTTATATAGTTGTGACAAGTTCATACTTAGCCTGGTCTGCAGTGCCAATTCCCATGGGGCTATTTCCTACAAGAGATAGAAACTATTATAGCATAACTGGAGAGAGAAACATTTCGTTTCTAATTATTAGTGGAATGAATGCTTTGGATTGCAAATGTGCAAGGAATAGTACAGTAAAAAAACTTCAAGCAAAATACAACTTCCTTCAAGGCTCTTCCTAGAAGGGCACAGTATACAAGAAACAAATAACTGTTTCTAACTCTCTTTATCCTTCAAACAATGGTAAGTATCAAGAGATTTAAAATTTTCACAGTTGCTCGTGATGGACATATTTTAACTTCTTTTTAATAAGTTGCAAAGAAACAGGGATCAAACCTACACCCAACAGAGCTACAAAGCATTAAAGTGCAAAGAATGGGAAAACTGTCTTCATGAATGTTCTAAGACATGCGGACAGGTGGAGTACGTGTTGGTGCATACCTCCTATACCTTAGTGAAAAAATGGGTTCCTAACAGTCATATAGGTATGTATGTCTGAGCCCCCAATATTTGCTATCTGATCATAAAAAATCCACAGATAGGCAAAGAGTTCAAATCTTGGGGGTCACACTAATCCTAGAGTTCCTTAAGGATGTGGGTAGGGTGCTATTGTAAAATTCAAGTAGATAATTTGAACTTAATTAAATCTCCATATATCTATCTTAACCCTCAATCATCATTGCTTAACATGGAGTTAGATGGATCTATGAATTGTTTTGACACAGAATTTTCTTATAATTTGATTTTTTTCAATTTAACTTTTAATGTTACATAATCTACATATCACCTTTACTCTTGAGACTTAGCTGCAATATGAGAGGGGATTAGGACAATTTTTCTCAATTTTGGTAGAACTAAGAATTAAGGCATTATAAACTAAAATCTCAATATACACAGCTTAAGATGGATAGAAACAAGTACTCGAGAATGAGAAAAACAAAGTAATGAAGTCTAATAGATTAGTCTGAGTGGACAAGAACCACAACCAAAAAAATACTAAAAGAAACCCTCTTAAGTTTCCTTTTATCTCTAATATCCCACGCAGGTACCCTCCTTACTATTAAAATTTCTAGATCTTCCCGTAATTCCCATTCTAACCAAATAGAAAGACCATAAAACCTTAATTAAGCAAGCAAATCCAACCATAGTAATAAAAAAAAATAACGGAATAAAAGTCAAGAAATTGGCACTATCAAAAAGTGTAAATTTGAGAGGTAGTAAGGCCCTAGTCAACACATCTCATGAAGTTAAGAGGATGATTTGCAGTAGATGGGAATGATGAGATCTTATAGTGTATCTCACAAATGAATGATGACAAGATATAGTTCTAATTACAAAATAAATCTATGAAATTTTGGTGTTAACCATGAAAATAAATAATGACAAAAGAATGCATGAATTTTAACTATGATCTGTGTCGCATATTTAAGGTTATATTCACAAGAATGGAAATCCCACAGAGATTTCTAATGCAATCACAAACCTTAGAAGATTCAACACTGTAACAAGACACTACATTGGTTGGATATAGTCTGCAATACCAGTTTGCAGTAACAATAAGAGGACCATAATATAAGGATTCAAAGTGTGAATAGTATCATATATGCAACTGCAAAGCAAGGTGAAAAGACTAGAAAAACTGTTGTAGTGTCTGACAAAGGAACCCAGCCACAAGGTAGAAAAAGCCACAAGACTTACCACATAGACCCCAAATTATTACAATCCCAGAATGCAGGAATCCCTCATAGGATTGTAATGCTAGCAGTTGTTGAAACACAAAAATTCTACGACACCAATTTGTGATGATACACAAAACCACAAGCAAATCGACACAAGCAGCAAAAGCCAGATTGCAAAAGACTTGACAATCTCACAACAAAAGGAATGAAAAGAATAAAAGACACAAAAATTATACAGAAAGAAGAAGATCAAAGGAATGTTGATACAGTAGCTCCAGGAGAGATGGTCATAGATGACTAACAATCCTCTAGTATTTGGTATATTGTATAGTATGTAAATTTTTATGTATTTCAAAAGAGCTATGATGACAGTGTCCTAGCTCCCTGATCTATCATTTATATTTTTCAGCCTGTAAGTGGTAATTAGGATAGCCAATACAGAAAGATAAAGAAGTATAATGAGATCATACCCACAGGGTTAGTACTGAGTAATAAAGAATATGTTGGTGTAATGACTCTTTCTTAATGAATTTATATGTTGTCATTTTAATTTCTGTCTAGATATATCATGTAACATGAATCTTTATTGCCGTAGCATAAGCCATTCACTTGTTAACACATTCCATAGTCAAAATAACTTGAAGCAGTACAAAATTACAAAAAGCATCCTCTAGATCCAGGGTACCAGGAAATATCTAACTATAAAATTTTAAATCAAATTGTTTAAAGCTCTCAACATTGCTTAAGAAATCATATAGCACATAAAGGAGAAACTATTCTCACTGAAGTCCTACTGAGTCCCATACACAATTTGTAAAATCTATTCATGCGTGTAAGCTACCCACAAGGTTCATACCAAGTAACAAGGACTGTGCTAGTGTAAGAACTCTTTATTAGTGAATTGGCATGTTGTTATTTATAATCTGTCTACATATGTAATGTAATGTAAATATTTATAGCGGCTGCACAAGTCATACACTTTTTAACAAAGGGAATAGTAAAATTAAATGAAAAATGTACAAAGTTGTGACGAGAATCCTATAGATCCATGGTCTCAAGGATTCAGGAACAATGCCCACAATAAAATTTTAAATTAAGCTATCTTAAATGTCTCAACATTGATTAAGCAATCATTAGTCATAAAAAAGAAACCATTCTCAACATAGTCCAACTGAATGTCCCCAACACTATTTGTAAGATCTACTCATTATAGTACTAAGTTAACTAGTAATGACTATTAATGAATCCATTGAATTGGTACGTTCTTATTTGAGTCACTAAAGAACCTGAGTCAAGAGCTCAAAATCTATGCCATATCCCATAGATTGATGGTATTACAATATATCTGATACTATGACAACCATAAGGCACTCAATAGTCTCTAAAGAACCTGAGTCAAGAGCTCAAAATCTGTGCCATATCCCATAGATTGATGGTATCACAATATATCTGATACTGTGGCAACCATAATTTTTCAAATCAAACTTATCTCAGGCATCTCAATGTTTTTTGAGCAATCATCACAAATAAAGGAGTAACCATGCTCATGGTGGTAGTCTCACTAAATCCAACTACCTTATTTACAAGATCTATTCTTCATCTAACACTAACAGTTGCTTGAGACCCTTTCATGGTTTATCACATTTACTTATTTACTGAAAGTACAAAGAAAATTAATCTTCATCTAACATGAATCGATTAACAAATAGAATCCCGAATCAGGTTAATTCCTAACTACATCTTTGTCAAATATGAAATGAAAGCAGCACTATACCCTGTGTTGCACATGTTGGGTGTTGGTGCATGTATAGCTTCATAAAATGTTAAAGCTTTTTAACTATGAACAAAGTAGTGCAAAATTGAGTACAACTAGAGTCTGGAGAGAATCTATGTAACTATCAGTAGACACAAAACCTAGCGCTAGTACCAAATTAGTTTGCTTTTAGCAACTTGTCTAAACCATCTATAGCATGATCAATACAACTGTAAATGAGTTGATCTGTTAGGCAAATGATAAAACTTCAAGATAGTCTTGGGCTCTCCTCTGAAGTTAGGACCTTTCCTACCAATGAATAAAATCAAGAACACACCACAAAACTAAAAACAACTGACCACAAAACAAGAAAATGAACAATGAAACGAGGATAATACAATACAATATGATTTGTCGACAAGATTTGCAAACTTAATTATTCATTGAAAAAACAGAGTACCTATGACTTTGCAACATCGGCAGCTTCATCACGTCCCTTAAGTTCTTCCATTTACCTACAATCCTCTTCTACTTTTTTAATAGGATTTATAGCTACAAACAAAATATTTCCCACAAGAAGGACAATTACAAATATGTCGAGAGATATTCTAATGGCTGAAAATGGTAGCTTTGGGTCATCTGAGAATATGCAATAGCCAAAAATAACTAGTCTTGAGAAAATCTTGAGACATAGCAATTCTACCTTATCAAAATCAACAAGGACTTAGTATTTTTCCTTATCAAAAGGAAACAATCTGATAGTACATTGAAATTAAACCAAGTAGATCCCTTGTGCCAAATTCAATATTCAAAGAGGGATTCAAAAGCCAACCCCATAAAAATGATTTGAAGGAACTCAAATTTAGGGACAATCTGACTTCCTCACACACAGATCATACAAAAATTCATAAGAAATGCCATCCAATAAAACTCCTTAAACACCACTGACTATTCAAAATTTACAAGACATACTAGCAATGCAGTTCATGCCTTCTATCAGGATCTCCAAAATCCAATTCACTTATGTGGTGGCTATTAGAGCCCATACCATACATCAACACAGTAAAATATTTATTGGTTGTGTCATATACATTTACAATGATGGCAAAGTTTCCTGCAAGCTGATGTAAAAAATTCTATACCAATGACTCTCCATCAAAGGCTCCATCCAAGTACCTCGAAATATTAGAGGAAATACTTTAATAAGTCATTTTAAGGAAATAACACATCAAACAGAAAAAATAAAGACTTAAAATTGAACAAAAATGGCCAATATCCATTTCACCAACACAAATTCCTGAAAAACATCAATCCACTGTACACGAACCAAATCACACTGACTTGGGACATTTGCACTAAAATATGAGCCCAGAAATAAATATTGTTATGATTGTAAGGCAGACGGATTTGCAGTTACATTTCTTCTGTGTTACAAAATAGAATATCTTCTGTAGTTACATTTCTTTAACAGACAACACTTTCACCAAGGGCTAGAAAAGGTATCCAACAGTTTGCTGCGTTAGGATACTGTGGTTGTGAGGCAAGGGGTGGTTCCACCTCTTCTATACCATATAATTTATGAAGGTTGGGCACTTGTTTTCTCTCCAATGCACCATATTTCCCACATTATTCACCCAGGTTTGTTAATAAATAGGTCTTCAATTATGCCAACCTATTACAAACTGTCAGGAGGATATCCAACATTACATCACAGGTCAGTTACTGTTGTTTCCACCACATGATTTGCTCAGATTGTTCCTTCATTGTTGTTTGGATGCTTTTTTCTGCTACTTAGATGGAAAAATTTTGGGAACAAAATTCCAAAACACTGTTAACCCTAAAGCTATTTCCTTTGATATGATAAAGGAAAAGTATGGAATACATAACTTTGGTTCGTCAAAACACCCAAAATATGCATTTAATTTCTAGAAATTAAAGGTTTCTTACTTGCTATTGTGTTGTTGCTCATATTCCATCTTTTTTCTCCTCTGCTTAGCTTGCATGGCTTCAAACTCCTCTCTACTAAAAAACGGATGAGCAGAGTTGTAATTACCCATTACCATAATCCATCTATTCTATGAAATTTACAAACTTGCTTAGTTAGAACAAATGTATTCAATCTTATCTAAAGTCAAAAGATTCAGAATTGAAATGACTCCACAAACTTAAGAGTAAGGCTGGCTCGTAATAGGTAAATAGTTGGAAAACAAACTCAGTACAAGACTAGGCTTCAAAAACAATTCAGGAAGGTGTTTTTAGTCTAGTTTTGGACATGTATAGTTTTTTATTTTACAGGTCAAACTTGACTAAGTCTTGCACAACTCACTGAGTATGTCCATGTCTACCAAGCCTGCCTAATACTAGTAAAACTAGCAAATTAAGATGTGTTTGACCATGTCTTCAAACTTAACAAGTTATGGCTAGTTTGACCAAGTGTAATCATCATGCTTGACTCAGCAAGTAAAACTCAGGTAGTCAAAATACTTGGCCAAGTCTTGTAAGTATGATCCTATATCTAAAAAACTCATTTAGATATAGTAAGATAAATCAATACAAAATAACACCTCATCTTTGAAAAAGAGGGACAAAACCTAGCATATATCCCTATGCTCCATACATATCCATTGGCATAATATGTCCACTAAATAGAATTTCAAAGGGATTAGGTCCATAACCCATGTATGGGAGACCACCATTACATGCCATGTAAGCCTCTGGTCCCCACTGTGCACCAGGCCAAGAATTATATGCAGTAGGTGCATCATATGGCATCATACACCCTTCAGCACTAAAATCCTGTGATGCTCTCCACTGCATCTCATTGGTTGTAACAATGATAAAGCACCCAACATTCATCATTTACAAATGCATCCATTGGCTTCTAATTAGGAAAGGAAATTATAGTGAAATTAGAGAATACAACAAAAAAACATCCTATAACACTTTCCAATACATTAGTTTCCCAAGTGAAAAGCAATATAAAGATGACTTACTAGTAGAGAGTTGTCAAGCTGGCTTATTTTTCTTCTTTCTTGCTGAAAATGAGCAAAGTTTTGAAGTGCATGAGAAACATTGCTACAGATATATACCTACTTATCAAGGATAAAAAATCCACAAAGCTGTAAATCCAAAAGAACCACCCCAATAAACATGCTGAGTAATAACTGCTTGGCTCAACAACATGAAACTTCTGTTGAACTTATTCCTCAACCAATGGGGCACTCTCCTGCGATAAAGGCTCTTTTGTGCTCATAGACTCATGTGTTGCCTCAAGCGGCTCAGCTGTTTTTGTAGAGTGGTTTTTCTCTAATGATTGTTGTGGCTAGTTAACAAGTGGATTCTTTTCAAAAATGTTTTCCTTCACATTTGGCATGTACAACCTTGAAGGAGTTGTGTTTTCCTCCTTTGTGCATCATTAAAGAGAAGGAGATGAGACTTTAGACCTGGCACACCTGGCTGACTCCATATCTGCAACAAAAAATACTTGGACCATCAGATAGCCATAAGTAGGTAGCTAATATCAACTTGTACTCATGCATACTTTTTGGCTGACTAATATACCTTGAACTTGTAGCAAGCTGCCAGCATTTTCTATACTGCATCAATTTATGGTATCTCAAAGAGCCTTATTTGGTAATAGATCATCTGAAAGAATGTTTGTTACTCCACATACACATATGGACTTTGATATGGTATGGTCCCTGATGCCTAAAATAGATGGAAACAAATTCAAAGGTTTAAACACTAAGAACATGTGCTAGACAAAAACATAGACTATGAATCACACAATCTAGAAAACATCACACCAAAGTAATATCTATGTAATTTTTCTCCAATTATCTTACATTTGTCACATTAGCTATTGAAACGACATTTACTAGTTAGCATAGAAACTTTCATTACTTCCTTGCATAATGGACAATGCAATTTAGGTGGCAGTTCACCAATAGAATAGTTAGATGGGAATCCCTCAACTTCCTTGTCAAAAGCATCTCTACATGACAAATTATTTTAATTAGCAACTAAAAATTGAGAAGCATTGCATAGCCAATTTCATAGACTTTCCACTTTATAGTGTTGTCAGTGATGAAGGTTTGGTTCAAATGACTTACTCGTTAGGCCTCAAAACTGCAACTGCCCCATTTGGTAATCCATAAGAGCCATCGGTAGTATCAACAAGCATTGATTTGGGAATGGCAGTTGGAGGCTTCACTCTTTTGAGGTAAAAATTGGGATCCACATTTTTCAAACAATGCTGGATGAAATGTCCTAGAGAAAACAAATAAGATGGTGAGAACCCATATCTAGCCCATTAGCCTTGCTCTTAATGAACAGTTTGCCTACAAAGTTTAATGACATGATGAACATACCAAGAAATTTACATCTATGACAGACATATCCTTGTGGCGGTGTTTTTCGTTCCATTCCATGCCCTGCATCATTAATTCATCATAAAATTCTTTTGGACCTAAACTAACCATCCAAATCTGAGCAAGATCGACAAGGTGAAAGTAAAATTTCTACATTCGTCATCTCTACTAGTTAATACAAAAGGAAAACTGTCTTTACTAAAAAATTCAACATTCATGGGTTTCTACAGTGTTGACCAACTATGAACATAACTACAGTGAAACAATTTTTGGCCATCTTTCTATTTGATCATTAATTAAACTCAAAGGTGGAGAAACCACTTTATTTGGATTGGATTCTCTTTTATTGTAAAAAATAACCAGACCTAACATGCACTTCAAACCTTTCGAGTTTCTAGGAGCATTATGAGCTTTGTACTTGCACATAGTTCCCTTTATTATCCTATCAATTAGAAACCAAATCTCACATGTCTACTCTGAATTCACTTCATAGACAATAAACCTTTCTATTGAATTTTCCCCATGATATGTAGTATGGTCTGCCCATAGTGACAATCTCTTTAATATTATAATTAAGTTTTTTTGAAATAGAGTATGATCATGATTGTGTTTCCCAAGTTTCTTTGAAACAAATACTGAATGTCGTTCCTGTCATTGAAATTCATCTGTCAATCTGCATAAGAATGGAATTTATCCACATTAGGTCAAATTTATTCATCTAAGATAATTTTACTTAAATGAAAAAAGGAAAAGTTTGAGGTATTAATATCTTCATAAATGTATTCATAAAATTCAATTTTTAAGTAAGAAATTTTAACTAACTCCTTGCTGTCAATGCTTTATCTCAGATTCATAACTTCCACATTAATACAGGCACAATTGAAGACATAAAACTAATGTCAATTTTGAAAGTGCTTTATCTCAGATTCATAACTTCCACGTTAATATAGTCCCAATTGAAGACAAAACTAATGTAAATTTTGAAAACTTAAGAATACCATCATTGTGGTTTGGAAGTGAATAATATATATTTTAGATTTGTATGAACATTACTACATGACTATATTGTTAGATACTATCACATATTTCCCTAAACTTCATTAAAATTTAATTGTATAAACCTCATTGTCAAAATTCATGTTACAAGAACAAACATCCATAGTCCACCCTATCAAACAAGAATCTACCTACAATATAATTGCATACAACCTTCACAAAATACTAACCTCAATTCCTCCAACATCCTCCATCCTCCATGAAAAATAAATTTCATTGTCAGCAGAAAATCCCGTTCTTGGTTCATTCATATTCTCTTCTCCACCCACATCATCGTTCATTCATTCATTAAAAGAATCAAACCTCAGTCACATTACTTAAGCAATATTAGTGCCAAATTCAACTTCAAATTGAGGACACCAATTTTTCATTATCCAATCCATCAAAATGTTGTTAAAAATAATTGAACAAATTTTAAGTGTGCACATTTTTATAGTTGTAAAACCTAGAGACTGAAAAATAATAAGAATCAATTATAATCATCCTAGAAAATCAATTAAAGCATAGGAATATTGAATCCTTGAGAGGGTGAGAACATAAATGAAAATATCACATTGTTGCTATTGTACATTTAATAAAACATGACAACAACAGAGCACAGAATCCAAACAAACATTGGAAAGTTGACCTCCCATGAAATAAGCAAACAAATAATATCTCAAAATTCTAGTAAGAACACTAAGCTAATGAAAGATAAACAACAATCCTAATATATTTACCAAATCCTCTTCCTACTAGACCCCTTCCTCTAGCAACTCTGGCAAATCCTCTTCCAGTATATCTTTCTTGCGTTTTCTTGCAAAGATAGCTGAAAGTGTAAGGAAGACACCTGAAAGTATTATTTGTTATACTCCAACTTGTTTTCTTCTATTAATCTTATCCCTTAAATTATTCTCAAGCAATACACCAAAAAGGCATTATTAACAACCCATATATGTCTCACTGATGCCACTCCAATGCAGTTGAATCAACAAGAACCTTAATCTTGCTATCTTTGTTAGCTTTATTTGTAAACACTGATTCTGAATTTGTTGTCTATATTGCTTGAGGCACTTCAGGTAGTGAATAGAGATCATTACCAAATTCATCCCACTCTAAATAATCAGGCTACATGTTTAAATTATGAATATTTAATAATCTATTATGTAGTCTTCAGTGATAGATAGTCATTGTCTTTGAGAAGTACAAAGGTGTGTATGCTTACAAATTTGAACTGAGAAGAATAATAAGTTTGAAACCCATTCTTAGGTAGTAAAGCTTGATCTTTGGGTCTTTCTATTTCTTTTGGCCTGTAAATAAGAACAATTATAATTCTAATCTCAGGATGATTCATCTATCATGTGTACTAGTCCAGCTAAATATGAACCACAAAATCAACCATTCATAATGCTGAGAAAGTTGAAACATCATTCATACACCATACTATATTATAGGAACTGGTAGCATATCCAAATAAATGCACTGCAAACTCGAAGCCACCATTTACATTATAAAAACTATAAATATAACCTAAATAGGCACAGTGGTGAAAGGGTGTACTCTTCTTTATTCTCTGTTGCAATTGGTATGCAAGGCCTTCCCGGAACTTGGTGCACTAAAACATATGTATTTTTTGGCAGCCGCATTCCTTCATCAAGATATTCTGAAATTAAAAAAAATACATAAGCTATATCACAACCTACACTAACGATTGGAATGGAGATGTCTTCAAGCCGCTTCGAAGGTTTAGGCCTAAAAAAACTACAACTGGGGCAAATATATGGGATATCTGCCACCCAAACACCCACTATGGCAACAACAGTTCATCAACATACACCACATATCAAACACCTAAAACACCCACTATCGCAAACTGTGATGGGGTAGCCAAAATATTAGTCATATATTTGTAGAAAAAAATGGAGTTTTTATCATTGAACATAAAATAGTAAAACATGGCTCAAATTATAGATCTTGAAAGTCCACCGATTTCTTACCCACAAACGCAGAACAATAGAGAAGGCACTCCATGGGAAGGCATCTAAAACCTTCAAACCACATGCTCTCCTAGCAAATCATGGGCTCTTATAGCTAAAGAAAGAATATTTACTAGTTAATTGCAAATGTTGAACACCACATAAACTAGGTTTCAAATCACAAGTTCTCGCAGAAAATCACAAGCTCTAGCGGCTGAAGAAAAGACCTACCAGATGCCAAAAGAGGAGGAAATTAGGTACATCAGATTGGAAATTAAGAACTCAAGACAAAACCTTAACAATGAAAAACGGATGGAGGAGCTATCCATACTCTTTTTTACAAGTGTTTGTTCACCAGACTACTTAGATAATCCTTTTTCCAAGTTAGCATAATCTTTATCTTGCATTTGAGAAATTTATGAAGAAATTTCAGAGTTCTAGGGTTATACACAAATTTTAATTAAAAAAAAGGGCGATCAAATTCAACCGAAAAAGAACATTACAAACTCATACCAAAGAGAAATTGTTCCAATTACAAAAATAACAAGCAAAAGAACATTACAAACTCATACCAAAGAGAAATTGTTCCAATTACAAAAATAACAAGCAAAAGAACATTACAAGACTAAATTGGCCTATTGAAATGTACCTTGAGATCTATTCATATAGTCCAGAAACAACATGGAGAAGATCAAGCTTCATTTAAAGCAGATTCACCCCTCATTGTTAATCCCTCTGTGCTATGATTAATTCCAAGATTATTTGGCACTCTAATAACAACTAGTACCCAAAATGATATCATCATCTGATTCCTAAGTCATAACCCCAAGGGATCCATTAGATCCCTGCCTTCTTACAACTCAAAGTCATCTTCCAGCTTCAATGTTTGGGAAACAACCTCCTCTTCATAATCGTCGACCACAAAATAGGGATTGTGCCCAATCAAACGGAACATGTAACCAGTGAACACATAGAACACAAGGGTAAATATACCGGTAAGGAGTTATGGTGATCAGAGCATAAACTACAATGCGAGTGAAGTAAATATAGCAGACCACCACAATGTAATACTTTTTGAACAAAGTCAACTTCATTAGATTCACAACTACCTTGCCGTCAGTATGTGCAACATGGTGCAAATTCTTTATAGACCAGATAATGGGGAACAAGACAACAAAACAATAGATCATGTAAACTAGGAGAAACATTTGGTTCCAGGAAAGCCAATCCTTGGCATACGGCCCAGTCTTATCGATCACCACAGTAGAAATATTGTCTAAGATTTGCAAGGGAATGAAAACAATGAGAACTTTCTTCTCCTTGCCTTGCAGGTAGGATTTCAAGAGGGACAAGCCGGTGCCAATCAAGACAATCAGGGTAAATAGAATAATTCCCTTCAAAAAACTAAAAATATAAAATAGAACATCCCATCCATGGTTTTTGGTTCTCTTAATGAAAGACTTGTCCTATTCCTTGCAGAGGAGATTTAGAGCCTTCAGATAAATGAGGGCGGCCATGAATACATGGGTCTGGTAGGTCGTAAGACGGTTTTTCATAACCACGTAGATCCAAACCCCAACCAGCGCAACAGATATCAAAGACAGTGAAAAAAATATTCGACAGAAGGGTTTCACCAGCCGAAAGACAATGCTTGGTGCCATCACCGCCCCCCTCAAGATTATAAATAACTATAGTTACATCCATTGAAACCACGATGTCACAGATACAATTGGCAAAGACCAGAGTAAACTGGTTTGCTTCGAGCTCTTTGAAATTTTTGTTGAAGGGAAGTGAATTCTCCATATCCTTAAATGTAAGGAGGGGTGTGATGAGCTTACTCTCAAGTACACAGCGAATTTTTCCATGTTCCAAATCTTGCAAGACATGAAGCCAGACATCTCTAGTGCTCAGGAAGAACCCCATGGACTCCAGGTCGATATCATTCTCCTTGATGGCCTTGTACAAGGAATCCTTCACATAGATTTCTAGGAGGCCTCTGTGTGTGAACTCGAATTCCTCGAAGGGAATGATGAAATGGTAGTCGGGTCGAATCTCTGAATGCCATATTTTATCTGAACAAAAGGGAAAGAACCCCATCAAAAATACCATGATTTCCATTACAGAAACCATTGAATTGGACTCCATCCTGAAGATCTGAGATGAATATTTCATTGCATTACAGTGGCATCCCGATGATCACCAAAATGCCGTGCAGAGGGAAGAACACAGGGAAAAATGGCCATAGATTGAAACATACCTTGTGCCATTGAAGCCTTAAACAGGGTCACCTTGGGCTTGAGCGAAATGTAAGATTGTTCTACATTGGCACCCACCACTTCACGTTGGCGCCAAAACCCAAATTGTTAAACTACACTAATATGATAGAATGAAATTTGTATTTGTTTAACTTGAATTCTATCATATTTGTATTTGTTTAACTTAATTTTTTTATATGTATTAATAGTATATAATAAAAAATTACTTAGTATATTTTTTTAAAATTTTATATGTATTATTAGTATATAATAAAAAATACTTAGTAACATTTTTTTTTAATTTATAATGTAAATAGTTTAATAATTAATATTATTTATAAATAAAATATTTGAAATCAAATGTATATAGGTATATTTGTATAGTTATTTTCAAAAATATAAATAATAGCTCATCGCTAGGACATTGTCATAGTTAATTTGGTGTTAACAGTGGAGTTGTAACACATGAGGCTCTGCAATTTACTAAGTTCTAGGGGGTCTATGAGTCCATTTGTAGTCTTAGAATTTAGTAAAATATACAACATTGTCAAAATTGTAATTTTTCATTACCGAACTAATCCACAACTAAAAATGACCAATTGTTATGTGGTCATTTTTTTCTAGATACCCTGTGACCAAATTTGGTCGTTTATCTTGGTCTTTTTTAGTTTAGTTTTATCATGTGACCAAAATTGGTCATTTATCTTGGTTTTTTTTAGTTAGCCCACTTAAATTTATTAATTTTGGTCATTTATCCCTTGAAAAAAATTATGGTGACCAAAATTTTTGGTCTCCTGGTCACTAATCTCTCATTTTGCACTAGTGAATAATCAACCCATAGTTATCTACCTTAGTCATTAATCAATCCATTTCTGTCTTATTTGCCTAGTTTCCTATATTCCACTTTATGCAAGCTGTCTTCCACATGTCCTAGAAGTCAAAATTGCTAAAACTGAGTCATAGAGCACTTGGGAAACCTCCTGGAAACCATATTTAGCATGTCTACTTTATTTCAAATCCTCCAAAGTGCATATCTACTTTTTTTGCTAAGTTGCATGTTTTATTGATAAATAAGACAAAAGGGAAAGTAAGACTAGGTGTAGTTGACTTGTTTTTTCCATCATCATCCTCCATCCTTTTCTCCTAATAAAATCATGTATGATTTTTCTTTCCATCCCTTATTAGCTTTCCTACTTGACTTTGCCAATTCGTGAGCCTCTAAGTGGATTTGGAAACTGCTTTATGCACCTATGGGGGATTTGACTAGATTTATTAAGCCTACTTTTTGACTATTTTGAATGGAATCCTTATGCATTCGAATCTCTCATGTCATTATATATTGTAGCAGACTATTACTTCATAAGGTTGGCTATTGTACACTTATTCAATATAGATTAGTGTTATGTTCCAATTTCAGTCTCCTTTGTTTGTAAATTTGCATGTTTGATTAGCAATTTTGTGAGTGCAATTGTTCTATCACTTGGGTTCAATTTCCACATGGTATCAGAGCCTTTGTAGATCGATTTCTCTCCTTCCATATTGCTATTGCAGGTTTGACATCTTGACTGGGAGCATATTCTGTTGACTCAAGGGCACAATTTCTGAGCTATGGATCAATCTCAGAAGATCATATTGACTCCATTTAATTTCTTTGAAAGGAAAGCAGAGATGGAGATATTGTTGAGAGTTAAAGGTCTCTATAGGGTGACTATGTAAAATAAGGTAGAGCCCAATGTAGCTGCATAGAAAATTAAATGGCACAACAGGAGGGATGAGGCCTATGGTCTTTTGTGTTTGACGATATCAAGAGACCTCCTCTTCCATCTTGATGGATTGACATCACCTAATGAATTATGGGAGAAGCTTGTAGATATTTTTGGTAAGATAGATGAGTTTAGAGGACATCAAATCAAGAATTAATTGATCTCTTTGAGTCCCAACAAATTTGAATCCCTGCAACTCTACTTTTCCAAGTTTAAAGCCCTTGTTTTGCAACTAAAACAGTGTGGAATTGAAAAGAAGGAAGAGAAACTAGTTTTGGCCATACTCTCGAAGCTTGGCCTTGACTATTTAGTGTTTATTTTGACCTTCCATGCCACCAAGTTGACAGCTCGAGCCTGGAAGACGCCTAATCTTGCAGAGTTCATGGAATCCATCACACAAGAACAAGATAAATTAGTGATGATGGGCACCATCAAACATTCCAAAGACCAAGCTTTGGTTGCTGGAGATTCAAGGGTGGATTCAAAAGGCAAGAAGAAAGATAAGAAGTCACTTGAGCAAAAGAAAGACAAGAACAAGTCTTAAGAGGAGCCCCAAGGCTCCAAGAAGAATTTCCAGAAGAAGAAGAACAAACGAGAAATGAGCAAGTGCGCATACTACAGTAAGGGCTATCATCTTGAAAGCTCCTGCATGAAGAAGCAAATTGACATGTTGACCTAACTCCCGGAGAAGAATAACATCTCCCTTCCTAATTGTTCAAATAAGAGGGAAGGAGGATCAAATTCAAAGGACAGAGAGAGAGTACATGCTTTGTTTGTTGGCACATCAAGCTCACCTAGCTTCATCATAAACTCTGGAGCTTCAAGACATATGGTTTCGACCAAGGAGGAATTCTCCTCTCTTGACATGTCAAAAGGTCCACCAATAGTGCTGGGAGATGACTCTCTAACTGACATTTTGGGTAAAGGACGGATTGATCTTGATCATGGTAAGTTCAATAATGTGTTGTATGTTCGAGGTCTTGCCTCTAACCTCTTGTCAATGTATCAGATGAATCACACAGGGTCTCCAAATAAGGTCATATTTTCCCCTGATGATGTTGAGATCATAGAGATCTCAAATGGTAAAGTCATTGCAAAAGGAGTTGTTGATCACGCTTCAAAGGTATACGTGTTTTCACATTTTCTACCCTACTCAAACCCCTCTGCTCTTTTGATTCATACTAATGAGGCAAGCAATATTTGGCATGAAATATTTGGCTATCTTAACTATAAGTATCTTTCTGATCTAAGTGAAAAAGAAATCATCATAGGGTTTCCAAAGATTAAGTTTTTCAAGGGATTCTGTCAAGGTTGTATCCTAAGAAAAGACCTAGAGCACAAATTTGAGAGAGCTAGTCATGAGAGAACCTCTGCACCTCTTGAGTTGATCCACAGTGATGTTGCTGGTCCATTTCCTCATATGTCAATGAGTCAATTCAAATATGCATTGGCCTTCATATATGGATTTTCTAGGTATTGTTGGGTTTACTTCCTGAAGCATAAGTCTGAAGTTTTTGACCTCTTCAAAGTCTTCAAGGCCTTGGTTGAAAACCAATCTAGGAGGAGACTCAAGATCCTCAGATATGACAATGGTGGTGAGTATGTCAAGTCTGATTTCATTCAATATTGTAAATATTTAGGTATTCATTAGAGGAATTTTGGGGTCTAAAATGGGCCTCCTAAGGAAAATAATAAAATAATAGTTAAAATAATAAAATAATGGTTAAAATAATAAAATAATATTAATTAATTTTGGAGGAAGAAAGAAAAAAACTACTTTTTGTGTTTGTATTTTCGACATATATCCCTATGTTTTTACTCAAATTTCGATCCGGAGAGCTCGTTGGATGTGGAATTTGATTCCGCATCCAACGAGTACCCACACTGCATACTTTTGATGGACCCCGGTACCCCAAAAACAAGAAATACCTGAAAAAATGTGATGATGATGTCATCATCACGTTTTTTCAGGTATTTCTTGTTTTTGGGGTAGCGGGGTCCGTCAAAAGTATGCAGTGTGGGTACTCGTTGGATGCAGAATCAAATTCCGCATCCAACGAGCTCTCCCAGTCAAAATTTGAGTAAAAACACAATGAGATATGTCGAAAATACGAACAAAAAAAATAGTTTTTTTTAATGACAAATATGCCAATTCAACCATTATGGTTGACTTATTTTATTGAAATTCTATTGGTTCTTGAATTCCAACTCACAAAAACTTATTTTGGCACGTTTTCTTATAAGGCCCATTTTAGACCCCAAATTTCCTCTAATGCATATGCAGCATTCAATCCCTTACACACCATAGCAAAATGGTGTTGCCGAGAGAAAGAACAAATCACTGAAGGAGATGGCAATCTGTATTATGGAGGCTAAGACTTTGCCAAAAAAATTTTGGGCCGAGGCTATAAACTATGCATCCTATATCCAGAATAGGGTGCCTCATAAACAACTTAATGGTATTACTCCTTTCGAATCTTGGAGTGGGCACAAGCTATATGTGACCCATTTCAGGATTTTTGGCTCAAAGGCTTGGGCTAGAATTCCAACTGAAAAGAGAAATGCCTCGCAGCCCCAAAGCCAAGAGTGCCTTTTTGTTGGGTATTCTAAATATTAAAAAGGGTACAAGCTGATCAACTTGAGCACAAACAAATATTTCATTGAAAGGAGTGTTCAGTTCCAAGAAGAGCCTTTAGCAGCAGTTGAAGTTGGAGAGTCTTCTTCACCACTAGAACCATTGAATAAAAGTGAAGAGACAAATGAGTTTAGTGATTCTGATATGTCTGCTAATGATTATTCGATTCCAAATCCTGATATTCCAGTAATACCAAAATGGGAAACAAATACCATTCATGTAGCTAGGGAACTAGCTGGAAATCCTAGTGATCCTAGGAGGACTAGATCTCAGTTTGAGAGTGCCCTCTATATGAAAGATCCTTTGTTTGTAGAAAAGTGCTATCTGATGGTTGAATCAAACCAATAGACATATTAATATGCATCAGATTATCCAATATGGAAAATAGCCATGAAAGAAGAATTCAGCTCACTCCAGAAGAGCAACACTTGGGAATTGGTTGATCTTCCCCCAGGGAGGAAGCTAGTTCAATGTAAGTGGGTTTTCAAAACTAAGTTTTCTGCTGATGGTTCACCTTATAAATATAAGGAAATATTGGTAGCCAAGGGCTACTCACAGGTACATGGTATTGACTACAATGAAACCTTTGCACCAGTGGCACAGATGGACTCCATAAGGCTAGCCTTAGCCATTGCAGCTTCAAAGCAGTGGGAGGTACATCACATGGATGTGAAGTGGGATTTCCTAAATGGAGATCTTACTAAAGAGATTTACATGTAGAAACCTTGAGGGTTTGTGTCTAATCCATATTTTGTGTGCAGGTTAAAGAAATCATTGTATGGGTTCAAGCAAGCCCCTATGGCTTGGTATGCCAAGATTGATGGCGTTTTTATGTCATTGAGTTTTGTTGGATGCAAGTATGATCCTAATTTTTATTTGATGCTGATTCATGGTTATTTGATTATTATTGTCTTGTATGTGGATGACCTTCTGATTATAGGAAGTTCAAAGAAAGAGATTACCTCCTTAAAGGATGCAATGAGCCATGCATTTTCTATGATTGATTTGGGGTTGTTGAGCCAATTCTTGGGTCTCGAAATTGCTCAATCCCAACATGGAATAAAAGTACATCAGTCCAAGTGTGCTTTAGATTTTTTGAACAAGTTCAACATAAAATATTGCAAGCCAAGCAATACTCCTTTCCTTTCAGGAGTTAAGCTTGAAGAAGAAAGTTCTTCTCTTATGGTAAATAATACACTATATAGGTAGTTGATTGGGTGTTTGCTTTACCTTACACACACTCAACCTGATATTTATTATGCAGTAAATGTGGCCTCAAGATACATGGATCATCATTAGGAGATCCATTGGAGAGCAGCCAAAAGGATCCTTAACTTTGTTTAGGGAACAAGAACTCATGGGATCTTCTACAAAGCTAAATCTGATCTTGATTTGATTGGGTTTACTGACAGTGATTGGGCAAGTGAAAACACTGAACAAAAGTCAACATCAGGATATGTTTTCATGCTTGCTGAAGGACCAATCAGTTGGTCAAACAAGAAATAGAGTGCCATAGCACTCTCATCTACAGAACCAGAGTATAGAGGAGTTGTAAATGCAGCAACTCAATGTTTATGGTTGCAGGGGATACTTGGTGAGTGTGGCTTCGAATCAAAGTTTTCAACTATTTTTTATTGTGATAATCAAAGTACCATTCGAATCTACAATGATCCAATTCAGAGAAAGAGAACCAAACACATTGAGATCCATATGCACTACATCAGATAGCTTGTGCATGATGGCACCATTCACCTACTCTTCTGTGCATCTTCAGAACAAGTAGCGGACATATTCACCAAAGTTTTTTGTGAGAAGACATTCAGCAATCTCAAATCACTACTGGGGATTTTTTATCATGCTGTGAATCATGATTGATGACAATATTTTTAACATTTGTTTTACTGTCCTTGTTTAAGGGAGGATTTTCCCACTCAGTTTTTGTCTCTTTCCTTGGTTAAATGGACATGCAGTATGTAAAGGGTGACTAATGCTTGTTGCTAGGCCCTATAGTTTTCTGATATTTACTCATAAAGTTAGGCTTAAGGGGGGGTGTTAGAATAATCAACCCATAGTTAGCTACCTTACACATTAATTAATCCATTTTTGTCTTATTTGCCTAGTTTCCTATATTCCCATCTATCCAAGTTGTCTTCCACATGTCCTAGAAGTCAAACTTGCTAAAACTAAGTCATGGAGTGCTTGGGAAACCTCCTGGAAACCATATTTAGCATGTCCGATTTATTCTAGATCCTCTAAAGCACATATCTGCTTTTTCTGCTAAGTTGCCTGTTTTATTGATAAATAAGGCAAAAGGGAAAGTAAGAGTAGGTGTAGTTGACTTTTTTTCCCTCATCATACTCCATCCTTTTCTCCTAAAAAAAACATGTATGAGTTGTCTTTCCATCTCTTATTATCTTTCCTACTTGACTTTTCCAATTCGTGATTCTCTAAGTGGATTTGGAAACTGCTTTATGCACCTATGGGGATTTGACTAGATTTAGTAAGCCTACTTTTTGACTATTTCGAATGGAATCCTTATGCATTTGAATCTCTCATGTAATTATATATTGCAGCAGCCTATTAATTCATAAGGTTGGCTATTGTACACTTATTCAATACAGATTAGTGTTATGCTCCAATTTCAGTCTCCTTTGTTTGTAAATTTGCTTGTTTGATTAGCAATTTTTTGAGTGCAATTGTTCTATCACTTGGGTTCAATTTCCACAAGGTGAAATAGGTATTATAGTTAGTAAATTGAAATACCATTTATTTTTGGTACTTATGAGGTTTGTTTGAAAGCATATAAGGTGGATTTTGTCAATGAATATGCCATTTGATGAGAATTAGAGGTGAAATACATCATATGGTTTTCTAGTTCATCCCCTTGTTTGCCTCCAATATTTGGAATTTATATGGAAATCTTAACCAAAATTGGAATTCAACCTATGGTCATGTTGTGGGAGCTCATTGATGCATTTAGATAAGTAATGGAGATTTAAACTAGACATGAAAGTCATTTTTTTTGGAGGGGGAACTTCCATCATGTGTGATAAGGATGTTCTTCGATATCATGTGAAAGGAATAGGGATTGCATTGGGAAAGGTATACCAAAGAACAATATATTCAATTATTCTTGCACATGTGCACAAGTTGTATGGTTCCAGCCTTCCTTATTGAAGAAGGGAGGGGGTATAGCTCTAACTCCTCCATTGATGGGAGGGAGGCTTTGAACACCCAAGGAACATCAAGGAAGAAATAGGTCTAGTTTGGTATTAAATGTGATGGAAGATTTTGCAAGAACTAGGAAATAACTAAAAATCAATAAATGCAACAGTATGATGCCAGTTACATATATTAACTAAAAAATGGTGTGATAATGTATGTGAAATGGCCATACATGAGGGATTTTAATATGTATTTTTCTATATTATGCGAGAATACTTGTAATTCAAAAGAAATGATGCAAACCTATATTAATTTATCATCCTTCAACTAAAAATAGTAATTGGTACTTCTAATAGCTCTCTTATGGGATGGTGATGAAGTCATTCAACATGACTAGCAAAGGTGTGAATGAATCAATTATAATGAGAGGTATTGATTCTATGTTATAGAAGGATTGGAAACATACAATAACTATAAAATATTACACAAGTGAAATACATCCCAAAAATGCCACCTTGTAGGAACTAAACCTACACCAAGTGTGAACTAAACAACTAAACACTATATTTTGGAACTATGATTTTTTTATCTATGTTTGATCACACTTTCTTATATAAGGATTTTAAAGGCTCTAGAAATGCCAACAACCCATATTGTTTCATATGAAGAATATTGGTGGGAACTATTTGGATGCCTACCCTATTAAATCCTAAGTTAACCATAGTTTCTTTTCTGAACTCTTTGAGAGAGTATTTTTCTTGATTATGAATATGTTTCAGGTTGAATTTAACAAGCCAAAGTTTGGTTAAATGCTATGACAAGGGTGGTATTTAAAACCTTTCTTTTTATTTTTTTATTCATCAAGTTTACTTGTGAGTGATAAGATAAATATCATATTCAAAATTAAAAGACTATTTACGTCGCTTGGTGTCTACTTTAAGTGAGATGTACACACATGTTGTTTGGAAGAAAGACAAATTTAATTTCCAACTAGACTATGAGATGATAAAGTAGAGATGTTTGAACATGAGTTGTTCATTACTCCACCTAATTAATCTGTGATAGTGAATGAACTCACAAAATATAACTTTAACAATAAATATTACAAGGGGGTTATTAAAAACCATGAATATTTTGCATTCATTTAGATGACTTGTGATTGGAAAATGAATATCATAGTAAAAAATTAAGTCTTTCTGTCCCTTATGTATGTCCAAAAATGGATTAATCTAAACAGATTAAAATAAAAATCTGGAAGATGAAATGAGGTTAAAGTTATGTAACGTTTTTTGAAATTCTTAGACTAAAAGTTCTCTTTAAAGATTTTGAAGCAGTAATGAGAATGTAATCTACCCTATTGAGGTATAAGAGGTTCATTAAGGACCTTAATGCCTATGCCTAGGAAAGTTGCAAAACTAAATTTCGTAACCTCCTTATGATTTGAAATTTTGATATAATAATATGTAAGAATAGTTTGTTGTTTGTGTATTAACTCCTTAGCATGAGTCAGTATCCATATAGATTAATGTTTGGGATAACATCGAAGAAAAAAAGGAGAAAAATCAAGAAAATCATATGGGTTTTCCCTTTAAAGTCATAGTGATGTGTGGGTAATATATTAACAAATACACATAAACAAACAATGTGGGATAATGAATATAAACTCAAAACATCATGCGGATATTGAAAAAAAGCCTCATGGAGCCTTGCCAAAAAATACCAACAATCACATGAGAATAACGATGAATGGAAGTGGTCCTTGAGACTATCAATTCCAGTGGATTGTGGTAAGAACAAAAAGAGTATGATGCTACAAAATATCCTCAATTAGTTAGCAAGAATGAGATAACCTATCGATAAGGAAACTTGGAAAATAAATAGTGGAGTTGTGAGTTATGTTTTCAAGAAATTGTCATGAGTAAGCAATGTGTCCTCTCCTTGTAGGTTGAAACCAAGTAAATAGTTTAATTAATGATTAGTAAGGCCAAATGCTAACAATTTAAATAAAAAATAGACAAATAAGAGTGAAATAATAATATTTTCAAGTGCGAAAATGTTGTGAAACAAAAAAGGCAGAGTTACGAATGGTGTACCCTAAAAGAGTGTACCTCTAATGGTAATACCCTAAAAGAGTAAATATATTGCAATGATAAGAAGAAACAATTGCTTCTTGATAAATAGGTCCAGGGAGATTTGCAATGATAAATGATGATAAGGAGTGTGAATTATTTTCTCTCAAACTAATTTTTACAACATAGTCGTGCTCTAAATTCTTCTTATCAAATGCATGATCATGGTTTTTTTAAATGTGAAATGAATGTATTCAAACAACAAGATACTCATGTGAATGCTCCACCTCATAAAGTGGTGTTCAATGTAAAACTATGGGGATTTTGAATTCTTGATGCATGTGAAGCAGAACAATTAAAATTTTAGAGAGAGAAATGTAGTTATGAACCTTGAAATTGATTTTGCAAGATATTGTTTTGTGTGGTGGTACGATTGCATGACTTTGGAATATTTACTAGCATATGTTTTCATCAATTTCCTATATAAAAGTTTGAAATTTTTGCTAAAGTAAATATTATTATTTATTATAAAGTTGAATTTCCATGTTGAATTTTGATGAGAATTATTCTAATGTGTTGGATGTTGTATGTTTATGGTTTCTTTGAATAATTTTTTTGAAATGTTACATATGTGAAAGATTTAGGTCATAACACCAACTATAACCTCATGGACTATAAAAATAAATAGTCAAGGCTTCATGTATAGATATTTAATTCACATGAATGAAATTCCATCCAATAATTAGATTTATCCAATTCGAACGAACAATTGCTATTAGCCCTTTGGTTATTTCATAACTCCATGATTACCTTCTCTATTTTGTCCTAAAGTCCTTATAAGTTTTTCAAGAACAAGATCTAGATTCTAAAAAGGAAAGAAATATGTTTGTAAACAAACAATAATGTGACAAAAACATGTCATTAATTACCAAAAGAAGAAATATTATGCAAGATATCTTCCAATAACACATTAAACTATTATTTTCCATCAATTTGACAAGCTTGGATCAATATTCAAATGAAGGAAATCTTAATTGGTTGTGTAGGAAATTCTAATTGTTCTCTATTTCATAAAACCTAGTTAGGGATTAAGTAGAGCCTTAATTCCCTTTGTTACCCATGCAAACTATCTAGCATGAGTTAACAACCTCATAATCAAAATAAGTGACATAAGTGGACATGGACAAATAAATCCAAGGATCAATTCAACGATAGGATTATCCATGGGTGGAGAGTCCATAAAATAACTAAACATATGTTCTAGTGGCTTAGAATAGCCATGAAAACTGCCAAATTCCTTGAATAATGAACTGAACACCAATGAGTTATTACCTAACTCTTAATGCAATGTAGGTATCCTAATTTAAAGCAAATAATACCTAAAAGAAGGAATTCACCCTCAATATAGGGTACACCATTCGTACGGATTCTCACTTCAGCCGGTTTTGCATAGGCTAGAAGTTACTTAAAATTTTGCCGAACACTTTTAAACACACAGTAAAAAATTACTAACAGGCTGAAAACAAATGCATGCACACCATAAAAATTTACTCAGAGAATTTTTGGCTAATCAGCCCTGGAAAAACCCCCACGGGGAAAACCAGTCAGAGAGGAGAGATTTTATTAATTTCTTCAGCAAAATAATGGACAGAAATACAACTTATCTTCACCACCGATTTCTTCACAAAATTTGGAAATGCATGCACAGCAAATACACCAGCCGTACACCTCGATTTCTGTGCTCATTAATGGCATCCGT